>JAHHQI010000267.1:0-34559 GCA_028274465.1 Plantago ovata | reverse complement strand
GAATGATACAATCCCAGTAACGAATGAGTTGTATGTCTTCCGTTTGTCTACAACAACAACTAGATCACTAGATTAGTTAGAACTAACTACAAGTACTAGAGTTCTATACACAATCAGAACTAGCATTTCTATAGCATTTCTATGCCCTTACTAAATAGATTAGTTGTTTATTGATAGATTCTTTAACTACAAGTACGAACGAATCAATAAACAACTAATCTATTTATATGGGCAATAGAAATATTAGTTTTCGATAGATTCTTTAACTTTCTATCCCTATAACGAAGTAATGGTGCTCTTAGTTGATTGTCATAGAACTCTAGTACTTGAAGTTAGTTTCTAACTAATCTAGTGATCTAGTTGTTGTTCTAACAAACGGAAGACATAAACTCATTCGTTACTTGGGATTGTCTCTCTTCATCTACTCAAAGCAATAGAAAGTTGATGAATGAATCAATAAACAACTAATCTAGTACAACAAATCTAGTAGTGAAAGAGAACTCTAGTATTGTAGTTAGTTGTAGTTGTATTTAGTAAAGTACTAGAGTTCTATTTAGTTGAATAAGAAGCACCCTTACTTCCCTATAGGAAAAATTTAAAAATCCATCAAAACTACTAGCATTTCTATAGCCCTTACTAAATAGATCAGTTGTTTATTGATTCATTATCAACTTTCTATTGCTTTGAGTAGATGAAAGAGACAATCCCAAGTAACGAATGAGTTTTATGTCTTCCGTTTGTCTAGAACAAACAACTAGATCACTAGATTATTAGAACTAACTAAAGTACTAGAGTTCTATACACAATCAACTAAGAAGCACCATTACTTCGTTATAGGGAAAGTTAAAGAATCTATCGAAACTAACATTTCTATTGCCCATACTAAATAGATTAGTTGTTTATTGATTCATTCATCACTCTATTTCTATTGCTTTGAGTAGATGAAAGAGACAATCCCAAGTAACGAATGAGTTGTATGTTTCCGTTTGTCTAGAACAACAACTAGATCTCTAGTTTAGTTAGAACTAACTACAAGTACTAGAGTTCTATACACACGAATAAGAAGCACCCTTAAGTCTTAAAGGGAAAGTTAAAGAATCCATCGAAAACTATATTTCTATTGCCCTTACTAACTAGATTAGTTGTTATTGATTCACTCATCTACTTTCTATTGCTTTGAGTAGATGAAAGATACAATCCCAAGTAACGAATGAATTGTACATCTTCCGTTTTCTTGAACAACAACTAGATCACTAGATTAGTGAGAACTAACTACAAGTACTAGAGTTCTATCCACAATCAACTAAGAGGCTTCCTTACTTTCTTATGGGGAAAGTTAAAGAATCCATCGAAACTAACCTTTCTATTGCCGCTACTAACTAGATTAGTTGTTTATTGATTCATTCATCTACTTTCTATTGCTTTGAGTAGATGAAAGATAAATGCCATGTAACGAATGAGTTGTATGTCTTCCGTTTGTCTAGAACAACAACTAGATCACTAGATTAGTTAGAACTAACTTCAAGTACTAGAGTTCTATACACAATCAACTAAGAAGCACCATTACTTCGTTATAGGAAAGTTAAAGATGTATCGAAACTAACATTTCTATTGCCCATACTAAATAGATTAGTTGTTTATTGATTCGTTCATCCAATTTCTATTACGTTGATAAGATGAATGATACAATCCCAAGTAACGAATGAGTTGTATGTCTTCCGTTTGTCTAGAACAACAACTAGATCACTAGATTAGTTAGAACTAACTTCAAGTACTAGAGTTCTATACACAATCAACTAAGAAGCACCATTACTTCGTTATAGGGAAAGTTAAAGAATCCATCGAAACTAACTTTCTATTGCCCATACTAATAGATTAGTTGTTTATTGATTCCTTTCGTCCAATTTCTATTACTTTGATAAGATGAATGATACAATCCCAAGTAACGAATGAGTTGTATGTCTTCCGTTTGTCTAGAACAACAACTAGATCACTAGATTAGTTAGAACTAACTACAAGTACTAGAGTTCTATACACAATCAACTGAGAAGCTTCCTTACTTTCTTATGGGGAAAGTTAAAGAATCAATTAAAACTAACTTTTTATTGCCGCTACTAACTAGATTAGTTGTTTATTGATTCATTCATCCACTTTCTATTGCTTTGAGTAGATGAAAGATACAATGCCATGTCACGAATGAGTTTTATGTCTTCCCGTTGTCTAGAACAACAACTAGATCACTAGATTAAGTAGAAATAACTTCAAGTACTAGAGTTGTATACACAATCGAATAAGAAGCACCCTTACTTCCCTATAGGGAAAATTTAAAAATCCATCAGAACTAGCATTTCTATAGCCCTTACTAAATAGATTAGTTGTTTATTGATTCATTCATCAACTTTCTATTGTTTTGAGTAGATGAAAGAGACTATCCCAAGTAACGAATGAGTTGTATGTCTTCCGTTTGTCTAGAACAACAACTAGATCTCTAGTTTAGTTAGAACTAACTACAAGTACTAGAGTTCTATACACAATCGAATAAGAAGCACCCTTAAGTCTTTAAAGGGAAAGTTAAAGAATCCATCGAAACTAATATTTCTATTGCCCTTACTAACTAGATTAGTTGTTTATTGATTCACTCATCTACTTTCTATTGCTTTGAGTAGATGAAAGATACAATCCCAAGTAACGAATGAATTGTACATCTTCCGTTTTTCTTGAACAACAACTAGATCACTAGATTAGTGAGAACTAACTACAAGTACTAGAGTTCTATCCACAATCAACTAAGAGGCTTCCTTACTTTCTTATGGGGAAAGTTAAAGAATCCATCGAAACTAACCTTTCTATTGCCGCTACTAACTAGATTAGTTGTTTATTGATTCATTCATCTACTTTCTATTGCTTTGAGTAGATGAAAGATAAATGCCATGTAACGAATGAGTTGTATGTCTTCCGTTTGTCTAGAACAACAACTAGATCACTAGATTAGTTAGAACTAACTTCAAGTACTAGAGTTCTATACACAATCAACTAAGAAGCACCATTACTTCGTTATAGGGAAAGTTAAGAATGTATCGAAACTAACATTTCTATTGCCCATACTAATAGATTAGTTGTTTATTGATTCGTTCATCCAATTTCTATTACGTTGATAAGATGAATGATACAATCCCAAGTAACGAATGAGTTGTATGTCTTCCGTTTGTCTAGAACAACAACTAGATCACTAGATTAGTTAGAACTAACTTCAAGTACTAGAGTTCTATACACAATCAACTAAGAAGCACCATTACTTCGTTATAGGGAAAGTTAAAGAATCCATCGAAACTAACATTTCTATTGCCCATACTAAATAGATTAGTTGTTTATTGATTCCTTTCGTCCAATTTCTATTACTTTGATAAGATGAATGATACAATCCCAAGTAACGAATGAGTTGTATGTCTTCCGTTTGTCTAGAACAACAACTAGATCACTAGATTAGTTAGAACTAACTACAAGTACTAGAGTTCTATACACAATCAACTGAGAAGCTTCCTTACTTTCTTATGGGGAAAGTTAAAGAATCAATTAAAACTAACCTTTTTATTGCCGCTACTAACTAGATTAGTTGTTTATTGATTCATTCATCCACTTTCTATTGCTTTGAGTAGATGAAAGATACAATGCCATGTCACGAATGAGTTTTATGTCTTCCCGTTGTCTAGAACAACAACTAGATCACTAGATTAAGTAGAAATAACTTCAAGTACTAGAGTTGTATACACAATCGAATAAGAAGCACCCTTACTTCCCTATAGGGAAAATTTAAAAATCCATCAGAACTAGCATTTCTATAGCCCTTACTAAATAGATTAGTTGTTTATTGATTCATTCATCAACTTTCTATTGTTTTGAGTAGATGAAAGAGACTATCCCAAGTAACGAATGAGTTGTATGTCTTCCGTTTGTCTAGAACAACAACTAGATCTCTAGTTTAGTTAGAACTAACTACAAGTACTAGAGTTCTATACACAATCGAATAAGAAGCACCCTTAAGTCTTTAAAGGGAAAGTTAAAGAATCCATCGAAACTAATATTTCTATTGCCCTTACTAACTAGATTAGTTGTTTATTGATTCACTCATCTACTTTCTATTGCTTTGAGTAGATGAAAGATACAATCCCAAGTAACGAATGAATTGTACATCTTCCGTTTTTATTGAACAACAACTAGATCACTAGATTAGTGAGAACTAACTACAAGTACTAGAGTTCTATCCACAATCAACTAAGAGGCTTCCTTACTTTCTTATGGGGAAAGTTAAAGAATCCATCGAAACTAACCTTTCTATTGCCGCTACTAACTAGATTAGTTGTTTATTGATTCATTCATCTACTTTCTATTGCTTTGAGTAGATGAAAGATAAATGCCATGTAACGAATGAGTTGTATGTCTTCCGTTTGTCTAGAACAACAACTAGATCACTAGATTAGTTAGAACTAACTTCAAGTACTAGAGTTCTATACACAATCAACTAAGAAGCACCATTACTTCGTTATAGGGAAAGTTAAAGAATGTATCGAAACTAACATTTCTATTGCCCATACTAAATAGATTAGTTGTTTATTGATTCGTTCATCCAATTTCTATTACGTTGATAAGATGAATGATACAATCCCAAGTAACGAATGAGTTGTATGTCTTCCGTTTGTCTAGAACAACAACTAGATCACTAGATTAGTTAGAACTAACTTCAAGTACTAGAGTTCTATACACAATCAACTAAGAAGCACCATTACTTCGTTATAGGGAAAGTTAAAGAATCCATCGAAACTAACATTTCTATTGCCCATACTAAATAGATTAGTTGTTTATTGATTCCTTTCGTCCAATTTCTATTACTTTGATAAGATGAATGATACAATCCCAAGTAACGAATGAGTTGTATGTCTTCCGTTTGTCTAGAACAACAACTAGATCACTAGATTAGTTAGAACTAACTACAAGTACTAGAGTTCTATACACAATCAACTGAGAAGCTTCCTTACTTTCTTATGGGGAAAGTTAAAGAATCAATTAAAACTAACCTTTTTATTGCCGCTACTAACTAGATTAGTTGTTTATTGATTCATTCATCCACTTTCTATTGCTTTGAGTAGATGAAAGATACAATGCCATGTCACGAATGAGTTTTATGTCTTCCCGTTGTCTAGAACAACAACTAGATCACTAGATTAAGTAGAAATAACTTCAAGTACTAGAGTTGTATACACAATCGAATAAGAAGCACCCTTACTTCCCTATAGGGAAAATTTAAAAATCCATCAGAACTAGCATTTCTATAGCCCTTACTAAATAGATTAGTTGTTTATTGATTCATTCATCAACTTTCTATTGTTTTGAGTAGATGAAAGAGACTATCCCAAGTAACGAATGAGTTGTATGTCTTCCGTTTGTCTAGAACAACAACTAGATCTCTAGTTTAGTTAGAACTAACTACAAGTACTAGAGTTCTATACACAATCGAATAAGAAGCACCCTTAAGTCTTTAAAGGGAAAGTTAAAGAATCCATCGAAACTAATATTTCTATTGCCCTTACTAACTAGATTAGTTGTTTATTGATTCACTCATCTACTTTCTATTGCTTTGAGTAGATGAAAGATACAATCCCAAGTAACGAATGAATTGTACATCTTCCGTTTTTATTGAACAACAACTAGATCACTAGATTAGTGAGAACTAACTACAAGTACTAGAGTTCTATCCACAATCAACTAAGAGGCTTCCTTACTTTCTTATGGGAAAAGTTAAAGAATCCATCGAAACTAACCTTTCTATTGCCGCTACTAACTAGATTAGTTGTTTATTGATTCATTCATCTACTTTCTATTGCTTTGAGTAGATGAAAGATAAATGCCATGTAACGAATGAGTTGTATGTCTTCCGTTTGTCTAGAACAACAACTAGATCACTAGATTAGTTAGAACTAACTTCAAGTACTAGAGTTCTATACACAATCAACTAAGAAGCACCATTACTTCGTTATAGGGAAAGTTAAAGAATGTATCGAAACTAACATTTCTATTGCCCATACTAAATAGATTAGTTGTTTATTGATTCGTTCATCCAATTTCTATTACTTTGATAAGATGAATGATACAATCCCAAGTAACGAATGAGTTGTATGTCTTCCGTTTGTCTAGAACAACAACTAGATCACTAGATTAGTTAGAACTAACTTCAAGTACTAGAGTTCTATACACAATCAACTAAGAAGCACCATTACTTCGTTATAGGGAAAGTTAAAGAATCCATCGAAACTAACATTTCTATTGCCCATACTAAATAGATTAGTTGTTTATTGATTCCTTTCGTCCAATTTCTATTACTTTGATAAGATGAATGATACAATCCCAAGTAACGAATGAGTTGTATGTCTTCCGTTTGTCTAGAACAACAACTAGATCACTAGATTAGTTAGAACTAACTACAAGTACTAGAGTTCTATACACAATCAACTGAGAAGCTTCCTTACTTTCTTATGGGGAAAGTTAAAGAATCAATTAAAACTAACCTTTTTATTGCCGCTACTAACTAGATTAGTTGTTTATTGATTCATTCATCCACTTTCTATTGCTTTGAGTAGATGAAAGATACAATGCCATGTCACGAGTGAGTTTTATGCCTTCCTGTTGTCTAGAACAACAACTAGATCACAAGATTAAGTAGAAATAACTTCAAGTACTAGAGTTGTATACACAATCGAATAAGAAGCACCCTTACTTCCCTATAGGGAAAATTTAAAAATCCATCAGAACTAGCATTTCTATAGCCCTTACTAAATAGATTAGTTGTTTATTGATTCATTCATCAACTTTCTATTGTTTTGAGTAGATGAAAGAGACTATCCCAAGTAACGAATGAGTTGTATGTCTTCCGTTTGTCTAGAACAACAACTAGATCTCTAGTTTAGTTAGAACTAACTACAAGTACTAGAGTTCTATACACAATCGAATAAGAAGCACCCTTAAGTCTTTAAAGGGAAAGTTAAAGAATCCATCGAAACTAATATTTCTATTGCCCTTACTAACTAGATTAGTTGTTTATTGATTCACTCATCTACTTTCTATTGCTTTGAGTAGATGAAAGATACAATCCCAAGTAACGAATGAATTGTACATCTTCCGTTTTTATTGAACAACAACTAGATCACTAGATTAGTGAGAACTAACTACAAGTACTAGAGTTCTAACCACAATCAACTAAGACGCTTCCTTACTTTCTTATGGGGAAATTTAAAGAA
Organism: Plantago ovata; assembly: GCA_028274465.1. Classification (NCBI taxonomy): domain Eukaryota; kingdom Viridiplantae; phylum Streptophyta; class Magnoliopsida; order Lamiales; family Plantaginaceae; genus Plantago; species Plantago ovata. The sequence goes on along the minus strand of JAHHQI010000267.1, from coordinate 27,270 downwards.
TCCATCGAAACTAACCTTTCTATTGCCGCTACTAACTAGATTAGTTGTTTATTGATTCATTCATCTACTTTCTATTGCTTTGAGTAGATGAAAGATACAATGCCATGTAACGAATGAGTTGTATGTCTTCCGTTTGTCTAGAACAACAACTAGATCACTAGATTAGTTAGAACTAACTTCAAGTACTAGAGTTCTATACACAATCAACTAAGAAGCACCATTACTTCGTTATAGGGAAAGTTAAAGAATCTATCGAAACTAACATTTCTATTGCCCATACTAAATAGATTAGTTGTTTATTGATTCATTCATCCAATTCCTATTACTTTGATAAGATGAATGATACAATCCCAAGTAACGAATGAGTTGTATGTCTTCCGTTTGTCTAGAAAAACAACTAGATTACTAGATTAGTTAGAACTAGCTACAAGTACTAGAGTTCCATACACAATCAACTAAGTAGTTTTCTTACTTTCTTATGGGGAAAGTTAAAGAATCAATTGAAACTAACCTTTCTATTGCAGCTACTAACTAAATTAATTGTTTATTGATTCATTCATCCACTTTCTATTGCTTTGAGTAGGTGAAACATACAATGCCATGTAACGAATGAGTTGTATGTCTCCCGTTTGTCTATAACATCAACTAGATCACTAGATTAGTTAGAACTAACTTCAAGTACTAGAGTTCTATATACAGTCAACTAAGAAGCACCATTACTTCGTTATAGGGAAAGTTAAAGAATCCATCGAAACTAACATTTCTATTGCCCATACTAAATAGATTAGTTGTTTATTTATTTCTTCATCCAATTTCTATTACTTTGATAAGATGATTGATACAATCCCAAGTAACGAATGAGTTGTATGTCTTCCGTTTGTCTAGAACAACAACTAGATCACTAGATTTGTTAGAACTAACTACAAGTACTAGAGTTCTATACACAATCAACTAAGAAGCTTCCTTACTTTCTTATGGGGAAAGTTAAAGAATCAATTGAAACTAACCTTTCTATTGTCGCTACTAACTAGATTAATTGTTTATTGATTCATTCATCCACTTTCTATTGCTTTGAGTAGGTGAAACATAGAATGCCAGGTAACGAATGAGTTATATGTCTTCCGTTTGTCTAGAACAACAACTAGGTCACTAGATTAGTTAGAGCTAACTTCAAGTACTAGAGTTCTATACACAATCAACTAAGAAGCACCATTACTTCGTTATAGGGAAAATTAAAGAATCCATCGAAACTAACATTTCTAATTTCCATACCAAATAGATTAGTTGTTTATTGATTCATTCATCCAATTTCTATTACTTTGATAAGATGAATGATACAATCCCAAGTAACGAATGAGTTTTATGTCTTCCGTTTGTCTAGCACAACAACTAGATCACTAGATTAGTTAGAACTAACTACAAGTACTAGAGTTCTATACACAATCAACTAAGAAGCTTCCTTACTTTCTTATGCGGAAAGTTAAAGAATCCATCGAAACTAACCTTTCTATTGCCGCTAACAGATTAGTTGTTTATTGATTCATTCATCTACTTTCTATTGCTTTGATTAGATGAAAGATACAATGCCATGTAACGAATGAGTTGTATGTCTTCCGTTTGTCTATAACAACAACTAGATCACTAGATTTGTTAGAACTAACTTCAAGTACTAGAGTTCTATACACAATCAACTAAGAAGCACCATTACTTCGTTATAGGGAAAGTTAAAGAATCTATCGAAACTAACATTTCTATTGCCCATACTAAATAGATTAGTTGTTTATTGATTCGTTCATCCAAGTCCTATTACTTTGATAAGATGAATGATACAATCCCAAGTAACGAATGAGTTGTATGTCTTCCATTTGTCTACAACAACAACTAGATCACTAGATTAGTTAGAACTAACTACAAGTACTAGAGTTCTATACACAATCAGAACTAGCATTTCTATAGCATTTCTAAAGCCCTTACTAAATAGATTAGTTGTTTATTGATAGATTCTTTAACTACAAGTACTGAACGAATCAATAAACAACTAATCTATTTAGTAAGGGCTATAGAAATGCTAGTTCTGATGGATTTTTAAATTTTCCCTATAGGGAAGTAAGGGTGCTTCTCATTCGATTGTGTATACAACTCTAGTACTTGAAGTTATTTCTACCAAATCTAGTGATCTAGTTGTTGTTCTAGACAACGGGAAGACATACAACTCATTCGTTACATGGCATTGTATGTTTCACCTACAAAAGGAATAGAAAGTGGATGAATGAATCAATAAACAATTAATTTAGTTAGTAGCAGCAATAGAAAGGTTAGTTTCAATTGATTCTTTAACTATCCCCATAAGAAAGTAAGGAAACTTCTTCGATGATTGTGTATAGAACTCTAGTACTTGTAGTTAGTTCTAACTAATCTAGTGATCTAGTTGTTGTTGTAGACAAACGGAAGACATACAACTCATTCGTTACTTGGGATTGTATCATTCATCTTATCAAAGTAATAGAAATTGGATGAACGAATCAATAAACAACTAATCTATTTAGTATGGGCAATAGAAATGTTAGTTTCGATAGATTCTTTAACTTTCCCTATAACGAAGTAATGGTGCTTCTTAGTTGATTGTGCATAGAACTCTAGTACTTGAAGTTAGTTCTAACTAATCTAGTGATCTAGTTGTTGTTCTTGACAAACGGAAGACATAAAACTCATTCGTTACTTGGGATTGTCTCTTTCATCTACTCAAAGCAATAGAAAGTTGATGAATGAATCAATAAACAACTAATCTATTTAGTATGGGCAATAGAAATGTTAGTTTCGATAGATTCTTTAACTTTCCCTATATCAAAGTAATGGTGCTTCTTAGTTGATTGTGTATAGAACTCTAGTACTTGTAGTTAGTTCTAACTAATCTAGTGATCTAGTTGTTGTTGTAGACAAACGGAAGACATACAACTCATTCGTTACTTGGGATTGTATCATTCATCTTATCAAAGTAATAGAAATTGGATGAACGAATCAATAAACAACTAATCTATTTAGTATGGGCAATAGAAATGTTAGTTTCGATAGATTCTTTAACTTTTCCTATAACGAAGTAATGGTGCTTCTTAGTTGATTGTGCATAGAACTCTAGTACTCGAAGTTAGTTCTAACTAATCTAGTGATCTAGTTGTTGTTCTAGACAAACGGAAGACATAAAACTCATTCGTTACTTCGGATTGTCCCTTTCATCTACTCAAAGCAATAGAAAGTTGATGAATGAATCAATAAACAACTAATCTACTACAACAAATCTAGTAGATGAAAGAGAACTCTAGTACTTGTAGTTAGTTGTAGTTGTATTTAGTACAAGTACTAGAGTTCTATTTAGTTGAATAAGAAGCACCCTTACTTCCCTATAGGGAAAATTTAAAAATCCATCAGAACTAGCATTTCTATAGCCCTTACTAAATAGATTAGTTGTTTATTGATTCATTCATCAACTTTCTATTGCTTTGAGTAGATGAAAGAGACAATCCCAAGTAACGAATGAGTTTTATGTCTTCCGTTTGTCCAGAACAAGAACTAGATCACTAGATTAGTTAGAACTAACTACAAGTACTAGAGTTCTATACACAATCAACTAAGAAGCACCATTACTTCGTTATAGGGAAAGTTAAAGAATCTATCGAAACTAACATTTCTATTGCCCATACTAAATAGATTAGTTGTTTATTGATTCATTCATCAACTTTCTATTGCTTTGAGTATATGAATGAGACAATCCCAAGTAACGAATGAGTTTTATTTCTTCCGTTTATCTAGAACAACAACTAGATCACTAGATTAGTTAGAACTAACTTCAAGTACTAGAGTTCTATGCACAATCGAATAAGAAGCACCATTACTTCGTTATAGGGAAAGTTAAAGAATCTAACGAAACTAACATTTCTATTGCCCATACTAACTAGATTAGTTGTTTATTGATTCACTCATCTACTTTCTATTGCTTTGAGTAGATGAAAGATACAATCCCAAGTAACGAATGAATTGTACATCTTCCGTTTTTCTTGAACAACAACTAGATCACTAGATTAGTGAGAACTAACTGCAAGTACTAGAGTTCTATCCACAATCAACTAAGAGGCTTCCTTACTTTCTTATGGGGAAAGTTAAAGAATCCATCGAAACTAACCTTTCTATTGCCGCTACTAACTAGATTAGTTGTTTATTGATTCATTCATCTACTTTCTATTGCTTTGAGTAGATGAAAGATACAATGCCATGTAATGAATGAGTTGTATGTCTTCCGTTTGTCTAGAACAAGAACTAGATCACTAGATTAGTTAGAACTAACTACAAGTACTAGAGTTCTATACACAATCAACTAAGAAGCACCATTACTTCGTTATAGGGAAAGTTAAAGAATCTATTGAAACTAACATTTCTATTGCCCATACTAAATAGATTAGTTGTTTATTGATTCATTCATCCACTTTCTATTGCTTTGAGTAGATGAAAGAGACAATCCCAAGTAACGAATGAGTTTTATGTCTTCCGTTTGTCTAGAACAACAACTAGATCACTAGATTAGTTAGAACTAACTTCAAGTACTAGAGTTCTATGCACAATCAACTAAGAAGCACCATTTCTATTGCCCATACTAAATAGATTAGTTGTTTATTGATTCATTCATCAACTTTCTATTGCTTTGAGTAGATGAAAGAGACAATCCCAAGTAACGAATGAGTTTTATGTCTTCTGTTTGTCTAGAACAACAACTAGATCACTAGATTAGTTAGAACTAACTTCAAGTACTAGAGTTCTATGCACAATCAACTAAGAAGCACCATTACTTCGTTATAGGGAAAGTTAAAGAATCTATCGAAACTAACATTTCTATTGCCCATACTAAATAGATTAGTTGTTTATTGATTCGTTCATCCAATTTCTATTACTTTGATAAAATGAATGATACAATCCCAAGTAACGAATGAGTTGTATGTCTTCCCTTTGTCTAGAACAACAACTAGATCACTAGATTAGTTAGAACTAACTTCAAGTACTAGAGTTGTATATACAATCGAATAAGAAGCTCCCTTACTTCGTTATCGGCAAAGTTAAAGAATCCATTTAAACTAACCTTTCTATTTCCATACTAACTAGATTGGTTGTTTATTGATTCATTCATCCAATTTCTATTACTTTGAGAAGATGAATGATACAATCCCAAATAACGATTGAGTTGTATGTCTTCCGTTTGTTTAGAATAACAACTAGACCAATAGATTAGTTAGAACTAACTTCAAGTACTAGAGTTGTATACACAATCGAATAAGAAGCACCGTTACTTCCTTATATGGAAAATTAAAAAATCCATCTAAACAAACTTTTCTATTGCCCTTAGTAAATGGATTAGTTATTTATTGATTCATTAATCTACTTTCTATTGCTTTGAGTAGATGAAAGATACAATCCCAGGTAAAGAATGAGTTGTATCCGTTAGTCTAGAACAACAACTAGATCTCTAGTATAGTTAGAACTAACTACAAGTACTAGAGTTCTATACAAAATCGAATAAGAAGCACCCTTACTTCCTTATAGGGAAAGTTAAAGAATCCATCGAAACTAACATTTCTATTGTCGTTACTAAATAGAATAGTTGTTTATTGATTCATTAATCTACTTTCTATTGCTTTGAGTAGATGAAAGATACAATCCCATGTAACGAATGAGTTGGTTGTCTTCCGTTTGTCTAGAACAACAACTAGATGACTAGATTGGTTAGAACTAACTACAAGTACTAGAGTTCTATACACAATCGACTAAGAAGTTTCCTTACTTCCTTATGGGGAAAGTTAAAGAATCGATTGAAACTAATTTTCTATTGCCGCTACTAACTAGATTAGTTGTTTATTGATTCATTCATCTACTTTCTATTGGTTTGAGTAGATGAAAGATACAATCCCAAGTAACGAATGAGTTGTATGTCTTTCGTTCGTCAAGAACAAAAACTAGATCACTAGATTAGTTAGAACTAATTCTAAGTACTAGAGTTCCATACATAATCGACTACGAAGCTTCCTTACTTTCTTATGAGGAAAGTTAAATAATCAATTGAAACTAACCTTTCTATTGCCGCTACTAACTAGATTAGTTGTTTATTGATTCATTCATCCACTTTCTATTGCTTTGAGTTGATCAAAGATACAATGCCATGTAACAAATGAGTTGTATGTCTTCCGTTTGTCTAGAACAACAACTAGATCACTAGATTAGTTAGAACTAACTACAAGTACTAGAGTTCTATACACAATCGACTAAGAAGCTTCCTTACTTTCTTATGAGGGAAGTTAAAGAATCAATTGAAACTAACCTTTCTATTGCCGCTACTAAGTAGATTAGTTGTTTATTCATTCATTCATCCACTTTCTATTGCTTTGAGTTGATCAAAGATAAAATGCCATGTAACAAATGAGTTGTATGTGTTCCGTTTGTCTAGAACAACAACTAGATCACTAGATTAGTTGGAAATAACTTCAAGTACTAGAGTTGTATACACAATCGGATAAGATGCTCCCTTACTTCCTTATCGGCAAAGTTAAAGAATCCATTTAAACTAACCTTTCTATTTCCCATACTAACTAGATTAGTTGTTTATTGATTCATTCATCTAATTTCTATTACTTTGAGAAGATGAATGATACAATCCCAAGTAACGAATGAATTGTATGTCTTCCGTTTGTCTAGAACAATAACTAGCTCACTATATTAGTTATAACTAACTTCAACTACTATAGTTCTATACACAATCGACTAAGAAGCACCCTTACTTCCTTATAGGGAAAATTAAAGAACCCATCGAAATAACCTTTCTATTGCCCTTACTAAATAGATTAGTTGTTTATTGATTCATTCATCTACTTTCTATTTCTTTGAGTAGATGAATGATACAATCCCGAGTAATGAATGAGCTGTATGTCTTCCGTTTGTCTAGAACAACAACTAGATCACTAGTTTAGTTAGAACTAACTACAAGTGCTAGAGTTCAATAACAAATCGAATAAGAAGCACCCTTACATCATTATAGGGAAAGTTTAAGAATCATTCGAAACTAACCTTTCTATTGCCCTCATTAACTAGATTAGTTGTTTATTGATTCATTCATCTACTTTCTATTGTTTTGAGTATATGAAAGATACAATCCCAAGTAATGATGAGTTGTATGTCTTCCGTTTGTCTAGAACAACAACTAGATCACTAGATTAGTTAGAACTAACTACAAGTACTAGAGTTCTATACACAATCGACTAAGAAGCTTCCCTACTTTCTTATGGGGAAAGTTAAAGAATCAATTTAAACTAACCTTTCTATTCGCGCTACTAACTAGATTAGTTTTTTATTGATTCATTCATCCACTTTCTATTGCTTTGAGTAGATGAAAGATACAATGCCATGTAATGAATGAGTTGTATGTCTTCCCTTTGTCTAGAACAACAACTTGATCACTAGATTAGTTAGAACTATCTTCCAGTACTAGAGTTGTATACACAATCGAATAAGAAGCCCCCTTACTTCGTTATCGGCAAAGTTAAAGAATCCATTTAAACTAACCTTTCTATTTCCCATACTAACTAGATTGGTTGTTGATTGATTCATCCATCCAATTTCTATTACTTTGAGAAGATGAATGATACAATCCCAAATAACGATTGAGTCGTATGTCTTCTGTTTGTCTAGAACAACAACTAGACCACTAGATTAGTTAGAACTAACTTCAAGTACTAGAGTTGTATATCGAATAAGAAGCACCCTTACTTCCTTATAGGGAAAATTAAAAAATCCATCTAAACTAACCTTTCTATTGCCCTTACTAAATGGATTAGTTGTTTATGTATTCATTAATCTACTTTCTATTGCTTTGAGTAGATGAAAGATACAATTCCAAGTAAAGAATGAGTTGTATCCGTTAGTCTAGAACAACAACTAGATCTCTAGTTTAGTTAGAACTAACTACAAGTACTAGAGTTCTATACAAAATGGAATAAGAAGCACCCTTACTTCCTTATAGTAAAGTTAAAGAATCCATCGAAACTAACATTTCTATTGCCGTTACTAAATAGAATTGTTGTTTATTGATTCATTAATCTACTTTCTATTGCTTTGAGTAGATGAAAGATACAATCCCATGTAACGAATGAGTTGATTGTCTTCCGTTTGTCTACAACAACAACTAGATGACTAGATTGGTTAGAACTAACTACAGTACTAGAGTTCTATATACAATCGACTAAGAAGCTTCCTTACTTCCTTATGGGGAAAGTTAAAGAATCGATTGAAACTAATTTTCTATTGCCGCTACTAACTAGATTAGTTGTTTATTGATTCATTCATCTACTTTCTATTGCTTTGAGTAGATGAAAGATACAATCCCAAGTAACGAATGAGTTGTATGTCTTTCGTTCGTCTAGAACAAAAGCTAGATCACTAGATTAGTTAGAACTAACTCAAAGTACTAGAGCTCCATACATAATCGACTAAGAAGCTTCCTTACTTTCTTATGAGGAAAGTTAAAGAATCAATTGAAACTAACCGTTCTATTGGCGCTACTAACAAGATTAGTTGTTTATTGATTCATTCATCCAGTTTCTATTGCTTTGAGTTGATCAAAGATACAATGCCATGTAACAAATGAGTTGTATGTCTTCCGTTTGTCTAGAACAACAACTAGATCACTAGTTTAGTTAGAACTAACTACAAGTACTAGAGTTCTATACACAATCGAATAAGAAGCACCCTTACATCATTATAGGGAAAGTTTAAGAATCAATCGAAACTAACCTTTCTATTGCCCTCATTAACTAGATTAGTTGTTTATTGATTCATTCATCTACTTTCTATTGTTTTGAGTATATGAAAGATACAATCCCAAGTAACGATGAGTTGTATGTCTTCCGTTTGTCTAGAACAACAACTAGATCACTAGATTAGTTAGAACTAACTACAAGTACTAGAGTTCTATACACAATCGACTAAGAAGCTTCCCTACTTTCTTATGGGGAAAGTTAAAGAACAGATATGTTGTAGACCGTTGGTGCAGCCCGCCTTATTGCTCCTACTCCCAAAATGCCCTTATAACTCCCTCCAGAGGGTGCACAACTCCGGACAGAAACAGAAACCCCCGTGTACTTTGGGGAAACAGATCCTACGACCCTAATAGACCTCAGCGACTTCTACCTCGCGCTTAAAAGGGAATAGACTAGGCAATAATCAAGCAAACCCGATAGTCCTCTACTACCCAAGCCTACCTAATTACAACCTAATCGACCGGTCACACAGAAACAAAAGAGATACAGAACAACAGATACAGATAATTAACACCGAGAGGTGTTCCTGCAGAAAAGTCAGTCCAGAACAGAGTAGCAATAAACAGGAATGTAAATAGTCATACTTAGGACTTATACTTTTACGCGGAAGCATACAGTAAAACAGTATATAGTAATAGGTACAAGTTGTCACATATCCTTCCAGTTTTTCGCAAATAATAGGTTTAGGGGTGAACACTCACCTTAACTTGCGAGCAAAAGATCTCCAACGAGTAATGAGCTTTACGGGTTAACGAACAACGGAGAACCTAACAAGAAAGTACTAAACACACTTTAGAAGTCGAACGGACGGAAGGGAAAAGGTTGAAGAAGAAATGGTGAAGACGGGGTTCGAACTCGGGACTTCTAAGTTAGTCAAGCAAGGACCTAACCAACTAGGCTAGCAAGTCAAGTCATTACTAACTTACAAAAACAGAAACTAAGTTTGAAACATTTTCAGAAACTCTTTCGGTTTTCAGATTCTGGAAATTACCAAAATACCCTCAGTGGTAAATTGCAAAATAACCCTTTTCAAAAACAGACAGTACAAACAAACCAGAAGTTTTCCAAACACTTAACAGTCCTCACAGAATAAAAAGGTTTACGAGAAAAGCTTTCAGTCAGTCAACTACAGTCAAAGGTAAAATTGCAAAAAGGTCATTTAGGTTTTCAGATTTCCCAAACCAGTCCACAAAGTTCAAATCAATATCAACAAAGTCCAAAACAGTCCTTTCGAGGTCAACAGGAAACCAAAGTCAACATACGAGGTCAATCAATTCACAAGTCCAACAAACAGTAACTAAAATCGGAAAATCAAACGGAACGGAACGAACAAGACCGGCGGCGGCGAAAGGAAAACCGAGCGGAGCGATCGATGGCGGCGGTTGAGACAGAAAGACAGCGGCGGCGGCGGAACAGTCACGGCGGTGCGAGTAACAGACAGCAAACGGCGGTGACACGGGGACACAGAGATCGCGGTGATCGGATCGATCGAACAGGCGGCGGCGAACGGCGGACAAAGATCGCGGCGACTCGCGATTCAGAGAGCAGAACAGACAGCGGCGGCGGCGCGGCGTTTGACGGAGCGGCGCGGTGCGGCGAGGACAGAGCGGCGCGGTGCGGTGACGAGGAATGACGGAGCAACAGCAGACAGAACTCTCTCCCTCTCTTTCTTTCTCTTTTCTTTTCTTTCTTTTCTAAACTTTCTTTCTTTCTCTCTAACTTGTTACGACTGAGAAGTGAGGGAATGGGGAAGACAATCTGACTAGGGTTAGGGTTAGCAATGGGCCGGTCAACAGGCCTTTTGACCGGGCTAAGAATTGGGCCAAAAGCAAGGGCTAAACAGATCAGAAAGTCCAGCTCGATCCAAACGAAACGAAACGAACTAGCTTACGCGAAAATAATTAAATAATTATCGAATAAATAATTTACTCTGATAATTAATTAACTAAAATAAATAATTAAATAATAAAATAATAATTAAATAAATAAATAATTAAAAAAGACGGGGTGTTACACTCTTCCCTCCTTAAAAGAATTTGGTCCCCAAATTCGCACCTGAAAAGTTGAAGAGCCCGGGATACTGCCGGCGCATGTCATCCTCGCTTTCCCAGGTTGCCTCCTCATACTGATGGTTTCTCCACAGAACCTTTACCTGCTTGATTTGCCGATTACGGAGCTGTTGTACCTTCTGGTCAAGAATACGAACCGGTTGCTCCACATAAGACAAATCCTCCTCAATGGTCACTTCCTCGGGTTGAATCACGTGCGACGGATCCGGATAATACTTCTTCAATTGAGATACATGGAATACATTATGAATTCCAGTAATAGTAGTGGGCAGTTGCAACCGATAGGCCACAATGCCAACTCTCTCAATGATCTCGTATGGTCCTACATACCGAGGATTCAGTTTAGCTCTACGACCCATACGAACAATTCCCTTTCTCGGAGATAGCTTGAGAAAGACAAATCACCAACTTCAAACTCCAAATCACGCCTACGATTATCGGCGTAACTCTTTTGTCGACTTTGAGCAGTTCTCAATCGGTCTCGGATAAGCCTAACCTTTTCCAAGGTTTCTTGTATCATCTCATTGAGAGTTCTCTCTCCAGCTACTGGTGTAGAAACTCGGTCCTCCAAATCCCAATACAATGGTGATCTACACTTTGGACCATACAATGCCTCAAACGGTGTCATACCAATCGATGCTTGATAACTGTTGTTATAAGCATACTCCACCATTGACAAATGTTGTGCCCAGCTTCCTTGGTGATCCAGCACACACAATCTCAGAAGATCTTCTAAAGTTTGAATGGTCCTTTCGGATTGACCATCTGTCTGCGGATGTGATGTGGTACGAAAATTCAACTTAGTACCTAAGCCTTCATGTACTTGCTTCCAAAATCTCGAGACAAACTTCGGATCTCTATCAGAGACAATGTTCACTGGAGTGCCATGAAGCCTAATTATCTCGTCGCGATAGACTTCAGCTAACTTCTCGGATGTGTAGGTGGTTTTAACGGGTAGAAAATGTGCCGATTTTGTCAACCTATCGACAATAACCCAAACACTATCAAAACCACCCCTAGCTACCGGTAGACCAATCACAAAATCCATAGTGATCATCTCCCATTTCCACTGTGGAATCTCGAGTGGTTGTAGTAAACCTCCCGGTTTCTGGTGCTCAGCCTTCACTTGCTGGCAGACCAAACAACTTTGCACAAACTGTGCAACATCTCGTTTCATATGGGTCCACCAGTAAACCTTCTTCAAATCCTCGTACATCTTGTTTCCTCTAGGATGCATCGAATACTTCGACTTATGAGCTTCCTCCAAAATTAGTCGTCTAAGCTCCTCATCAGAAGGCACACACAATCTACCTTGAAACCTTATGGCTCCATTCTCATCAATAGAGAATTTCGCATTGCGATGTTCAGTAATATGTGCCTTGATATCTTGAAGCTCTTCATCATGCTCTTGAGCCTCAAGAATTTTTCCTGCCAACTCATACCTCAAAGTGATATTGGCGAACATACAAGACAATTTGGACACTTCGAGATTTGACAAGTGTACCCTACGACTTAAAGCATCAGCGACCACATTTGCCTTACCAGGATGGTATCGAATGGTACAAGTGTAATCGCCCAGAACTTCCATCCATCGTCGTTGTCTCATGTTCAACTCCTTTTGGGTAAACACATACTTCAAGCTCTTATGATCCGTGAGGATGGTGAACTCAGGACCATAAAGATAGTGTCTCCACTTTCCCAAAGCAAAGACTATAGCAGCTAGCTCAAGATCATGGGTTGGGTAATTTCTTTCATATGGCTTCAAGTTCCTCGAAGCATATGTGATCACCTTTTCTTGTTGCATCAGTACACAACCCAAACCTTCCTTTGAAGCATCCGTGTAGACTATAAAGTCGTTGGTCCCCTCGGGAAGAGCTAGTATAGGGGCAGTGGTCAGCCTCTTCTTCAGCTCCTTGAAGCTTTCCTCACACTTGTCACTCCATACGAACTTAGGATTTTTCCCTGTTAAAGAGGACAAGGGTCCAGCTATATTCGAATAATCCTTCACAAAACGGCGATAGTAACCAGCCAAACCGAGAAAACTCCTCACCTCAGTGACAGATTCAGGTCTCTTCCAATTAACTATCGACTCAATCTTCGATGGGTCGACCTCCAAACCTTCTCCAGAGATAATGTGCCCTAGAAAGGCTACTTTATCTAGCCAAAATTCACACTTGCTGAATTTGGCATACAATCTGAAGAGTTTCCAAGACAATTCGAAGATGTTTCTCATGATCCTCTTCGGATTTTGAGTAAACGAGAATTTCATCGATGAAAACAACAACAAACTGATCCAGATACGGCTGAAAAACACGGTGCATCAAATACATGAACACAGCTGGGGCATTCGTAAGGCCAAACGGCATCACCAAAAACTCGTAATGACCATACCTCGAGTTCAGGGCAGTCTTAGGTATGTCTTCTTCCCTTACCCTAACTTGATAATAGCCTTTTCGCAGATCAAGCTTTGAGTAAACCTTCGAACCTTCCAACTGATCGAAAAGTTCCTCAATACGGGGAAGGGGGTACTTGTTCTTGACAGTGACTTGGTTCAAGCCTCGATAGTCGATGCACATCTTCATACTACCATCCTTCTTCTTTACGAACAAAACCGGTGATCCCCAAGGTGAAGAAATAGGTCTCACAAAACCGTTATCCACTAGATCTTGCAGTTGTGTCTTTAGCTCCTTAAGCTCAGCAGGTGCCATCCTATAAGGTGACTTTGAAATGGGTGCAGTGCCAGGTACCAGATCAATACTAAACTCTACTTCTTGTTCAGGGGGTACAGAATCCAGCTTTTCAGGGAAAACACCCTTGAACTCCTTAACCACCCTAACTTCCTCGATGTTTGGCTGATCTTTGGGTTTATTGATCAGATACGCCAAAAAGTAGGTAGCACCCTTCACGTACAGCCTCCTAGCTTCCATGGCAAACAGAAGAAACTTCTCATCCTTTCTCTTATCTCCTTTCCATACGACTTTCTCCTCTCCAGGTTTTCCCAGGGATATAGCCTTGGTTCGACAATCCAGTTGCGCGTAGTGCTCGGACAGCCAATCCATACCCAGAATAACATCGTAGGTTGATAGAGGTAGAAATATAAGGTCAGCAGGGAAAGTTCTTCCTAGGATGGAAATCTCGCATCGCTCGACGAATTTCTTAGTGATTAAACTAGCTCCCAAAGGTGTACATACTTCTAAAGCGTAGGGTAATACTTTGTATGGTAAAACGAGTGACTCAGCAAATACTTCAGCAATAAATGAATGCGTAGCACCAGGATCAAATAAAGCTTTAGAAGAAGTTTGAGCGATCAGTAGCGTACCTTCAACCACATTCGCGGCGTCAGGAACTTCATGACCACCTATGCTGAAAACTCGGGGCTTTGCCATAGTACCCTTTCCGTCATTCCTCGGAGCATAGTCTCCTGGTCTTCCTCCCTTGACAATGGCATGACGGTTCGGACAGTGGCTGATCTTGTGATTCTTGCTCCCACAAGCCAAACATAAGCCTTGTCTTTTTCAGCAGTTGTGTTCATCGTGGTTGACTCCTCCACAGTAGTTGCAGTTCTTCCTTGCCTGGGATGACTGCCCAAACCCTCCAGTAGTGTTGCGAGAACGGTTGTCATGCTGAGTACGGGAATACTTCGCCGGTGGTGCCTGATATCCAGATTGATATCCTCCTCGATTCTCCCTCTTATATCCAGATTGGCTTCCTCCTCCATGGCTCCCAGAAGAACTAGAGTAGTTCCTCTTGCTAGAGTATGGCTTATCAGCCATCTTGATCTCCTTGAGACTTTCTACCTCGGAGGCGAGTTCGACAGCCTTGAGATAGGTCGGCGTGTTGGTCCCAAACAGACTGTACCGGATCTCAGAGTTGAGTCCCTTCACAAAGTGACGAACCTTCTCTCGTTCCTCGTCCTGGAAATGCGGCACGTACTTCAGTAGGCGGGTAAATTCTGAGTCATAATCGGCAACATCCATGTTCCCTTGCACCAAAGCTTGAAATCATCCCTCCGGTTCTCGCGAACCAGGCGAGGCACGTACTTGTCCATGAAGTCCTTGGTGAAATTCTCCCAGGTACGAGCAACTCCCTCTTGCCTCCATCTCGCATTCACGGTTCTCCACCAGTTCCTGGCGGCTCCCACGAACTGGAAAGCAGCAAGCTCGATCTTCCTCTCGTCCGGATAGTGCAGGATCAAGAATAGGTTCTCCATACCTTCGATCCAGAGCTCAGCCTTACGGGCATCTAGTGTTCCCTCGAACCTTTCAGGATGGAATCGAGTGAATCGTTCCGCAACTTGATCGATGGTCTGGATCGGTGGTGGTGGCGGAGGAGCTGGCTGAACAGGTGGTGCTGGTGCTCCAGCGCGGCGAATGGTTTCGCTGAAATTCCCCAAAGCAGCGATGATACGGTCCACTTGGTCTCCATTTTCAGCATGCTGATCATCTCCACTTCCATTGCTGCTGGCACCACGAGTGTTTCTGCGACTCATCCTAACAAAGGGCACTACTTAGCAGTTGATTTAACAGCCTCGAATCGCTAACTTAGGAAAGAGCAGAAAACAAAGAACTAAGGCCAGTACTTAATCTTCTACAGCAGGTATACACTGAGCAGTGAAGAAGAAAACATGCCTTGAACTTTAAAACAAAAACGCAAAAACAAGAAAACAACGAAGTCTCAAAACAGCCAAGCATGCAATTAAACAAAAGAAAACCAGTCTCAACTCGTCTTAGCGAGAAAATAGAAAACCACAGAGTCAAGTAAACGGAAAAGCAGAAACAGTCTCAGTCGGCTGAACTAAATAAAACTCGCTTGGCAAAAAAAAGTTCGGTACGAGCTCGAAAAGGCATCTATCCTAATAAGCGTCCTCGCTATCATCCTCGGAACGTCGTTCGGGCACGTGAGCATCTCCTCCTTCTTCCTCAGAGGGGTCCTCCTCGAGATCTTCTTCGTCTTCACTCTTTCCTCTACGTGATGGTCCGCAACCCTCGGGGAACGTCCTCCGAGCCTTCCTCCTGCGAATCCTGATGCCTACGTTGGACGCGGTTAACGAAACAAAGCCAGAGTGCTCCTTTGCGACGCGTAAAGCCGTTTTAAGGAATCCGATTTCCGCTTCCTTCGTTGCTATTTCATCTCGAAGCTTGAAGTTCTCCAGCTAGCAGTGATCTCGTTCACATACGACCCTATCCATCACGAATCCAGGGTAAACGCCAACAACAGGAACGGAGGTATACGGGTAAACTCTCCTTCAACTAGGCGGTAACGAATAACCTTATTCTCAGAACTCATACCTATCTGTAAGCACACGCGTATTTAACTAGTTAATAACTATGTTAAAATCAAAACAACCGCGGAAGGTCAACAGTTTCAGAACGGATCAGAGGTCGTCAGAATCAGAACAGAGAAGATGAAGAAACGGTTCAAGGTTAGTACGTAAGACTCGAATCAGAAAAGCAACAGAAAATACAAGACCTAACCAGCGACTCGGACCCTCACACACACCCCAAAGGTCAAAAGATCCTATCCTAGCAAGCTCGAGTTTGAACTCAAGCTCTGATACCAACTGCAACGGTACCGGTTTTGAAAACAAAAATAATTTCTTGAAAAAGAAAATCCAAAATACTTTAATAGCAACGGTCGGCAATTAATGCCAAAATAATCTTTGACGCGCACAGCGCTAACAGAAATAAACAAATATCCAACGACAACTCAAGTTCAAAGGAAATAACGAATGAAGACAGTAAAAAGTTCATCTTCTTATTTTGGAAAAGAAACCCATGACACCCCAGACCCTTCTCTCAGTCGCTGGCATCCTATTCGCGAACATCCTCAGCAGTATCTGGAAGGAAGGAATTTTGAAAACAAGAGAGTGTGAGATAAAGGATCTCAGTGAGGTTCTAAGTTAAAAACAAAAAATAAACAGTTTTGAAATCAAAATCCTTTTCAGAAAAACGAGCAAACAGAACAGATCACATATAACAGATTAACAGAACAGATATGTTGTAGACCGTTGGTGCAGCCCGCCTTATTGCTCCTACTCCCAAAATTCCCTTATAACTCCCTCCAGAGGGTGCACAACTCCGGACAGAAACAGAAACCCCCGTGTACTTTGGGGAAACAGATCCTACGACCCTAATAGACCTCAGTGACTTCTGCCTCGCGCTTAAAAGGGAATAGACTAGGCAATAATCAAGCAAACCCGATAGTCCTCTACTACCCAAGCCTACCTAATTACAACCTAATCGACCGGTCACACAGAAACAAAAGAGATACAGAACAACAGATACAGATAATTAACACCGAGAGGTGTTCCTGCAGAAAAGTCAGTCCAGAACAGAGTAGCAATAAACAGGAATGTAAATAGTCATACTTAGGACTTATACTTTTACGCGGAAGCATACAGTAAAACAGTATATAGTAATAGGTACAAGTTGTCACATATCCTTCCAGTTTTTCGCAAATAATAGGTTTAGGGGTGAACACTCACCTTAACTTGCGAGCAAAAGATCTCCAACGAGTAATGAGCTTTACGGGTTAACGAACAACGGAGAACCTAACAAGAAAGTACTAAACACACATTAGAAGTCTAACGGACGGAAGGGAAAAGGTTGAAAAAGAAATGGTGAAGACGGGGTTCAAACTCGGGACTTCTAAGTTAGTCAAGCAAGGACCTAACCAACTAGGCTAGCAAGTCAAGTCATTACTAACTTACAAAAACAGAAACTATGTTTGAAACATTTTCAGAAACTCTTTCGGTTTTCAGATTCTGGAAATTACCAAAATACCCTCAGTGGTAAATTGCAAAATAACCCTTTTCAAAAACAGACAGTACAAACAAACCAGAAGTTTTCCAAACACTTAACAGTCCTCACAGAATAAAAAGGTTTACGAGAAAAGCTTTCTTTCAGTCAATTACAGTCAGAGGTAAAATTGCAAAAAGGTCCTTTAGGTTTTCAGATTTCCCAAACCAGTCCACAAAGTTCAAATCAATATCAACAAAGTCCAAAACAGTCCTTTCGAGGTCAACAGAAAACCAAAGTCAACATACGAGGTCAATCAATTCACAAGTCCAACAAACAGTAACTAAAATCTAACAACCTAAGTCCCGGTTCAATTCGAATCAAATAACAAGGTCAAATCGATCAAGGGTAAAATGGACCAGGGGTAAAATCGTCCGAAACAGAATACCAACTTCGAATCGAAAGAAACAACAAATGATTCGAGATTTACCTTCGAATCGAAACAGAGGGTTGAAACAATTTGCAATCGAATGAATCAAAAAGGAAAAGAGAATTAAAACGAGATTCGAATCGAATTCGTAATCAAAATCGAATTCGAAACCGAAGGATAGAACCGACTTACTGATCGAGATCGGAAAATCAAATGGAACGGAACGAACAAGACCGGCGGCGGCGAAAGGAAAACCGAGCGGATCGATCGATGGCAGCGGTTGAGACAGACAGACAACGGCGGCGGCGGAACGGTCACGGCGGCGCGAGTAACAGACAGCGAATGGCGGCGACACGGGGACACAGAGATCGCGGCGCTCGGATCGATCGAACAGGCGGCAGCGAACGGCGGACAGAGATCGCGGCGACTCGCGATTCAGAGAGCAGAACAGACAGCGGCGGCGGCGGCGGCGCGGCGTTTGACGTAGCGGCGCGGTGCGGCGACGGGGAAGGACGGAGCAGCAGCAGACAGAACTCTCTCTCTCTCTTTCTTTCTCTTTTCTTTTCATTCTTACTCTATAACTTGTTACGGCTGAGAAGTGAGGGAATGGGGAAGACAATCTGACTAGGATTAGGGTTAGCAATGGGCCGGTCAACTTGCCCGGGCTAAGAATTGGGCCAAAAGCAAGGGCTAAACAGATCAGAAAGTTCAGCTCGATCCAAACGAAACGAAACGAACTAGCTTACGCGAAAATAATTAAATAATTATCGAATAAATAATTTACTCTGATAATTAATTAACAAAAATAAAGAATAAAATAATAAAATAATAAGTAAATAAATAAATAATTAAAAAAGACGGGGTGTTACATAACCTTTCTATTCGCGCTACTAACTAGATTAGTTGTTTATTGATTCATTCATCCACTTTCTATTGCTTTGAGTAGATGAAAGATACAATGCCATGTAATGAATGAGTTGTATGTCTTCCCTTTGTCTAGAACAACAACTTGATCACTAGATTAGTTAGAACTAACTTCAAGTACTAGAGTTGTATACACAATCAAATAAGAAGCTCCCTTACTTCGTTATCGGCAATGTTAAAGAATCCATTTAAACTAACCTTTCAATTTTCCATACTAACTAGATTGGTTGTTTATTGATTCATTCATCCAATTTCTATTACTTTGAGAAGATGAATGATACAATCCCAAATAACGATTGAGTTGTATGTCTTCTGTTTGTCTAGAACAACAACTAGATGACTAGATTGGTTAGAATTAACTACAGGTACTAGAGTTCTATACACAATCGACTAAGAAGCTTCCTTACTTCCTTATGGGGAAAGTTAAAGAATCGATTGAAACTAATTTTCTATTGCCACTACTAACTAGATTAGTTGTTTATTGATTCATTCATCTACTTTCTATTGCTTTGAGTAGATGAAAGATACAATCCCAAGTAACGAATGAGTTGTATGTCTTTCGTTCGTCTAGAACAAAAACTAGATCACTAGATTAGTTAGAACTAACTCTAAGTACTAGAGTTCCATAGATAATCGAATAACAAGCTCCCTTACTTCCTTATGTAGAAAGTTACAGAATTCATCGAAACTAACCTTTCTATTGTCCTTACTAACTAGATTAGTTGTTTACTGATTCATTCATCCAATTACAATTCCTTTGAGAAGATGAATGATAAAATCCCAAGTAACGAATGAGTGTTATGTCTTCCGTTTGTCTAGAACAACAACTGGATCACTAGATTAGTTATAACTAACTACAAGTACTAGAGTTCTATACACAATCGACTAAGAGCTTCCTTACTTCCTTATGGGGAAAGTTAAAGAATCGATTGAAATTAACCTTTCTATTGCCGCTACTAACTAGATTGGTTGTTTATTGATTCATTCATCTACTTTCTATTGCTTTGAGTAGATGGATACAATCCCATGTAACGAATGAGTTGATTGTCTTCCGTTTGTCTAGAACAACAACTAGATGACTAGATTGGTTAGAACTAACTACAAGCACTAGAGTTCTATACACAATCGACTAAGAAGCTTCCTTACTTTCTTATGAGGAAAGTTAAAGAATCAATTGAAACTAACTTTTCTATAGCCGCTACTAACTAGATTAGTTGTTTATTGATTCATTCATCCACTTTCTATTGCTTTGAGTTGATCAAAGATACAATGCCATGTAACAAATGAGTTGTATGTCTTCCGGTTGTCTTGAACAACAACTAGATCACTAGATTAGTTAGAAATAACTTCAAGTACTAGAGTTGTATACACAATCGAATAAGAAGCTCCCTTACTTCGTTATCGGCAATGTTAAAGAATCCATTTAAACTAACCTTTCAATTTTCCATACTAACTAGATTGGTTGTTTATTGATTCATTCATCCAATTTCTATTACTTTGAGAAGATGAATGATACAATCCCAAATAACGATTGAGTTGTATGTCTTCTGTTTGTCTAGAACAACAACTAGATGACTAGATTGGTTAGAACTAACTACAGGTACTAGAGTTCTATACACAATCGACTAAGAAGCTTCCTTACTTCCTTATGGGGAAAGTTAAAGAATCGATTGAAACTAATTTTCTATTGCCGCTACTAACTAGATTAGTTGTTTATTGATTCATTCATCTACTTTCTATTGCTTTGAGTAGATGAAAGATACAATCCCAAGTAACGAATGAGTTGTATGTCTTTCGTTCGTCTAGAACAAAAACTAGATCACTAGATTAGTTAGAACTAACTCTAAGTACTAGAGTTCCATAGATAATCGAATAACAAGCTCCCTTAATTCCTTATGTAGAAAGTTACAGAATTCATCGAAACTAACCTTTCTATTGTCCTTACTAACTAGATTAGTTGTTTACTGATTCATTCATCCAATTACAATTCCTTTGAGAAGATGAATGATAAAATCCCAAGTAACGAATGAGTGTTATGTCTTCCGTTTGTCTAGAACAACAACTGGATCACTAGATTAGTTATAACTAACTACAAGTACTAGAGTTCTATACACAATCGACTAAGAGCTTCCTTACTTCCTTATGGGGAAAGTTAAAGAATCGATTGAAATTAACCTTTCTATTGCCGCTACTAACTAGATTGGTTGTTTATTGATTCATTCATCTACTTTCTATTGCTTTGAGTAGATGGATACAATCCCATGTAACGAATGAGTTGATTGTCTTCCGTTTGTCTAGAACAACAACTAGATGACTAGATTGGTTAGAACTAACTACAAGCACGAGAGTTCTATACACAATCGACTAAGAAGCTTCCTTACTTTCTTATGAGGAAAGTTAAAGAATCAATTGAAACTAACCTTTCTATTGCCGCTACTAACTAGATTAGTTGTTTATTGATTCATTCATCCACTTTCTATTGCTTTGAGTTGATCAAAGATACAATGCCATGTAACAAATGAGTTGTATGTCTTCCGGCTGTCTAGAACAACAACTAGATCACTAGATTAGTTAGAAATAACTTCAAGTACTAGAGTTGTATACACAATCGAATAAGAAGCTCCCTTACTTCGTTATGGGCAAAGTTGAAGAATCCATTTAAACTAACCTTTCTATTTCCCAAGTAACGAATGAGTTGTATGTCTTTCGTTCGTCTAGAACAAAAACTAGATCACTAGATTAGTTAGAACTAACTCTAAGTACTAGAGTTCCATACATAATCGAATAACAAGCTCCCTTACTTCCTTATGTAGAAAGTTACAGAATCCATCGAAACTAACCTTTCTATTGCCCTTACTAACTAGATTAGTTGTTTACTGATTCATTCATCCAATTACTATTGCTTTGAGAAGATGAATGATACAATGCCAAGTAACGAATGAGTGTTTTGTCTTCCATTTGTCTAGAACAACAACTAGATCACTAGATTAGTTATAACTAACTACAAGTGTTGAAGGGTAATTTGTGTTTCTTTCTAAGTTCGCAATGAGTCGCTAGTCTAAGTCATTCTAGTTCTTCTTCTTGTAGTATCACTCTGAGATAGGAAATGAGCCTTCTTGTAGCTTCCTCGTACCTGAAATAGACTAGAGGGGGGGGGGGTTAGTGTCTCTTGCCCGGTCTGTAAGGTATCAGACCGGAGAGGCGACTTTACGAGTAGGGAGTTGTGAGGCTTCCCTAGTACGAGTAGTAAGTGTGATGGTCGAGAGGTGATATTAATGCTTACTGTTGAGGAGTAAATGAGGCCTTTATATACTTGTGACCTTTCAACTTCTGGTAGTGTAGGATCGCGAGACGTGTACGGGTAGGATTGAGGCCTTCCTCGGCCCAGGCCCATTAAGGAGGTCCATGGGCCTTGGCCCAAGGGAGCAACCATGGCTGGTCGCTCAGGGTCCTCGTGCCTTCCTTGTACGTGGAAGATGCGAGTAGTGTCCTGCTCAGTTTCTGTCAAGGAGCGTTACCTTGGCGTAAGGTCTCCTCGAGCCCGATAGATGCTCCTCGAGCTCACTGGCAGCTTTGTCCTTGTGAGGAGCTTATTTGGAGGGTTGTCCTCCCAGTGATGGTCGGACCCTATGTTGGTCGGTCCACACCTTAGTGACATACTTGGGTGTGGTCGTGCCCCTTGAGGGACGGCCTATGATGCTTTGTCGCGCTCTTAGACCGCTCCAGTTCGTACATGCGGACTGGACATATTTCAACACTAACATATGTCCCCCTAGTTTCCAAGTATCTTTGTAGAAGATAGTTGAGGAACTATGTTGAAGTAGAGGTCGAGCAGAGCCTCGACTAGTAGTGGGCGAAAAAAGATTTTTGTATTCGCACCTTGGTATCTTTCCCTCCTCCTATCTCTCCCTCCCCCCCCTTTTTATAGGGTGCGAGCAGACGTTGCTCGGACCGTATGAAAAGAGGTATTTTTGCTGGGCAGAGATCGGATCCGGGTAAGTATTCCTTGGTGGAATGGAATGACTTCCTGCCGCTTTTTCTTTGCAAAATATCTCACGGAGAGATACTTGTGTAAAAGGAATGGAATGACTTCCTGCCGCTTTTTCTTTGCAAAATATCTCACGGAGAGATACTTGTGTAAAAGGATTGGAATGACTTCCTGACGCTTTTTCTTTGCAAAGTATCTCACGGAGAGATACTTGTGTAAAAGGAATGGAATGACTTCCTGCCGCTTTTTCTTTGCAAAGTATCTCGAGGAGAGATATTTCTAAGAGTGGCTCCTCGATCCACTGCCACGTGTCCGTCGATTTTTTGCTTTTCTAACATTTTTCTCCGTGTTGTCTCGAGGAGGAAAGATTATGGTCGTCGATCTATCTCTGTGTGGTCTCGAGTAGGGTGGTGCTCGCGCCGCTAATTGACTGCTGTGGTTAGGTAATTCGCTCCGACATTGGGAACTGTGCCCGCGCCAGAGCGGGAGCGTGGAGGGCAAAATGGGTAATTCGCCCGGCGGCTGTAATCTGGGCCGTTGATCTTGGGTACGTGGTCGGTCCGGATGGCGCGAGGGCATACGTCGTTTCGTATCCCCGAGATACCCTTCTATAAATAGGTCAACACTCGGTCATTCCACACTTTTCGCAATCCGAATATTCAGAGCTAAAAAGAGAGAGCGAGGAGAGTTTCAGTGATCGACGAGCTAGGTGATCGATACCAGTGACGTGCGAGGAGCTTTTTCCGGTGTGCAGAATCCGATTTTCAGGCGAATTTCTGACTTTTCCGGCCTTCTTTCCGGCTTCCAACCTTCATACACTAAATACCAAGTAAGTTTCTTCACTCATATTACGATTTCTTGCTTTTAATCGCCTCTTTTGCCTTGAATTCTTCTGCTTTCTTGCTTTTCGATTTTGCCCTTTAGATTTCGGTTTCGCCCTTTTTGATTTCGCCTTCCCGGGATGTTATTATCTGAATAATTACCGGTGGATGACGGCCTGAGAATGGCAATGGACTTAATAAAACCGTAAACGGACCTGTAAACGGACTTTAATGGGATCGAATTGAATCGATTTGACTTGCATGGCCGTAGGAGTAGTTCCCTGTTCTTTATGCCTTTATTTTTTGCTGTAAAATCCTGTTGCCTCCTCCTTAGAATATGGTTGTAGAAGTAACTGTAGGCAGTCTTTTCGGGCGGTTGGTCGCTCGGTTGCTCTTCGATTTTTATATGCATGCTCGCTTTTATCTGCTTTATATGCATGTGGGTATGCTGCTCGCTTTACTTGTGCTTCGAGCGGTTGGTCGCTCCATGTATGCTCCTCGCTCTACTTTTGCTTTACTGTAGAGTAACTTCTTTTCTTTCGTTTGAGATTTTTCTCCGTTCGGGAGGTCGAACGTAATGAATATACCTAAAAGGACATCTCGGACTATCACAAACCATCCTAACTTCTTCTTTGCCCACCTTTAGGATGTCCGAGAGGAGCGATGACAGTCAGAACCAATCGGCCGCTGGAGAGTATGGGAGCGACCATACTACGTCGCCTGATACGTCAGACGTATCGGCGACCTTCCTTGATGATACAATAGAGCAGGCTGCTGATGAACCTCAGATCGAGCAAGGTGGCGAGCAGGCTACCGAGGAAGGGGATGAAGAGACCGAGAGCGAGGTGGATCTCTATCAACTTGTTTCCCGTAAGAGGCGTCGTACCGAGGACGATGACTTTATCGACGACCGGACGGAGGCGGAAGGGGGCCCTTCTAATCCTGGTGTGTCCGCGGAGTTAATTACTCGCGCTGCCCAAGTCCATGGGCGTAACTATGGGGCAGTTAATGTGGTCCCTCCTGCAGACATCAGGATCGAGGAGATGGATGACACGGAGAGGCCGGAGTTAGCCTTGGCCCTTTATGAGGAGGGTGAACACTCGACCCAACGCGGGAAGGCCCCAATTCCCGTTCAGATCATCGATAGCGATGAGACGGAAGAGGAGAGTGAAGAGGATGATGAAGCTACCTCTCCTCGGACTAGTCCCCCATCGAAGAGGGTTAGGTTTCCTCCACAAACCACTAGGAGGGCTGTTATTATCGATGAGGAGGAGGATGAAGTTCCTTTGTCGATCGGAGATGCGAATAGGGATGAAGCCGGTCCGAGCACAAGGTCTCCTTCCTTCTCGGAAGGGCAAAGACGGGCCATTAGAGATGCGAAGAGGTTCGCACGCGAGGAGGAGACTAGCTATCACTCTATCGATCCGACCACGATAGATTTCACTTTTCCTAGTGAGACTCGAGCACCCAATCCGCTCGAGAAGCAAGAGTATGAGATGCGGCTTGCTCAGATGGCTGCTGACAAGGAGAAAGAAAAGAAGAGAGCGAGCAAGCGTTCTCGCTCTGGCAAGTCAAAGAAGGCGAAGGTTGTCGAGGAGCCAGAGCCTAAAACCACTAAGGCTGCAGAGAAGAAATTCACCAAGAGTGCCCGCACAGTAGACCTCCCCGATCCTCAGGGCGAGAAGAACGAGGATGGCATTATCCCGACCACCTCTTCTACTGTCAAAGTCGAGGAGGTTCCCACACTTAGATGGAAGTATTCTCTTCCTGAGAATAAGTTTGACATCCTCGTGCCCAAGGAGGATCAAACTTTTTACAACGCTCCTCCTGGGTACATGGTCGTCCATTGCCTAAG
This sequence comes from Plantago ovata, assembly GCA_028274465.1. NCBI lineage: Eukaryota > Viridiplantae > Streptophyta > Magnoliopsida > Lamiales > Plantaginaceae > Plantago > Plantago ovata. The sequence goes on along the minus strand of JAHHQI010000267.1, from coordinate 1,597 downwards.
CTTGGATCGAGGATGGATACTTCCGTTCTGCGATGCTTTCCGAGATATCTTCAACACCCTGGGGATCGCTCCTTGGCAACTGGTGCCAAGTGCCTTTGGAACCTTGGTATGCTTCGGAGTCTTTTGCATGGAGAAGGGGATCGAGCTGAATTTTCACAACTTCAACACTACAAAAAATCAGAACTTTACCGACGGATAAAATGACGGATTTTATCCGTCCATAAATAGCGACGGATCGGTCATTGTTAGCGACGGATGACGGATAACGAACAAAGTTGACCACTTTGTTCGTCATCCGTCGCTAATAGTTTTTTATCCGTCGGTACCTTAGCGACGGATAACTTATCCGTTGCTAAATATTAAGAAAAAAAAAAAATTAAATTACACTTACCGACGGATAAGCGTATCCGTCGGTAAGCTCCATTTATACCGGCCGCGACTGGCAGAACGCCATTGCCATCTTCTTCTCCTTTCTTTCTTCTTTCCGTTTTTCACACTTCTCATCTCCATTTCTCCTTCAAAACTTCACCATTTTCATCCATTTTGGTAGCAAATTGAAGCTTATTGCACAAGGAACAAGGAACAACCTTCAATTTGGATTTTTTTTGGTCAATTTGTGCAAAATCAAAGGTATGAACTCTAACCCTTATTTGATTTTTAATTTGGGAATTATCTAATTATTGGTTAAATTGTCAAATGTATGTTACATAGTAGTTGATACAAGTATATTTTGCTTAAATGTGTAGTTGATTGTCGTTAAAATTGAGTAATGAATCGATTTTGGGATTTTATTAATTTGGGGATTTCTTAAATTATGGAAATGTATGTTAGTATTAAGTAGATATTAGTTGTTATAGTTGAATGTTAGTTTTGGATTATGTTAATTTGGGTTTGTTAATTAAAATCGAGACTTAGATCAATTTAGGGCTTTTTTAGTTTTGTATTTAATCGAATTTAATGTTCCATAACTAGGTTATGTACTTATATAAGGTTAATTTTGTAGTTGAATACGATAAAATAGAGTAATTTATGAAAATCGAGACTTGTAGCTCAATTTGGGGGTTTTGAAATAAAGTGAAAATGGGTTCGAGATGATGATATGATGATGATGTTAGGTTAGAGATGATGTTCATATGGTTGTTGTTGACAATGCTAGGCTAGAGATGATGTTGTTAATGGTTTGTTGATTGGTGATAAGGTTGATGATGTTAGGCTAGAGATGATGTTGTTATATGGTTGATTGGTGATATGGTTGATAATGTTAGGCTAGAGATATGTTCATATGGTTGTTGTTGATGATGCTAGTCTAGAGATGTTGTTGATGGTTGGTAAAATTAAATGAAATGATTATAACATAATAATAAAATGATTATAATGTTAACTTCAAATCTGTATAAGACATATAAATATCCTTAAAACTACATTTCAATTCTAAATATGAATATTGAAAATGTATGAATTTAATAATTAAAGAATTTCAGGTTAGTCATTGTTGAAATGGAACCCGATCGGTCTTGGATGTATAAACGGACCAAGCATGGGATGATTCTGCCTAGTTTCGAGCAGGGGCTTGATTCATTTATTGCATTTGCACTTG
>JAHHQI010000265.1:0-14722 GCA_028274465.1 Plantago ovata | reverse complement strand
GTTGCTGGCCTTGATGAATCTGAGGACGAAGAAGAGCCTTCAATTTTTTCAGCAAACGAAAAGAACTGAGCAAAGAAAGTTGAAAGAACCACCCAGTTGTAGCAAGTCCTCCTCCTCCTCCTTCTCTTGTTCATGATGAAGGAGATGCTGAAAGAAGCCATTTTGCTAATCAATGATGATCAATTCGCCACTGAGCTAAAAGTTCTTTCACTCACTCCCTCTTTAGTGCCGTTCCCTAGTCTTGAGGATTTTACTCCCAGAATTAAGGCACTTATGGCTGTTCACAAAGCATGCCAAGAAGAGGATGAGGCACTGCTTGCTGAGAGTCCGCTTGACATAGGCAAAATACTGGCTACTGTGCTGAAACTCACAACTTCTCTTACAATAGCTCAGAAAGACATAAGTCTACATCATAAAAGCTATGAGTAGATGTCAGTCAAGCACTCAAACTGGCTAAAACTGCATTGAAAAAGGCTCAGACTTTCATTGAAGAAAAGTCGACAATGAGCGCAGACATGAGGAGAACTTGGTGAGTGTTAAAGAAGAATTGTCTAAGCTGATTGCTGATCAGCAAGGAATAATTCTTAAGTACAATAGCCTAAGTAAACTTGTTGAAAATTGCAATGAATTTTTCTCTCTGCACATTCACCCAATGATGCAATCCATGTCTAAGGGGGAAGATAAACAAAGAAAATCTTCAAGAAAGAAAACCCTACTGAAGCGCCATTGATTCTGCCTAGTCCACCTCCCAGAGAACCTCTTGCTGAAAGAGAGCAAAGTTCTAAGAGACGAGCTGAAACAGATTTTGAGAGAAATTCAGCAAATCCTAAAAGGAGAAGAACATCTGCTGAAACTCATGAATACTGTCATACTGAGAGTCATCAAAATCTGAATGAAGATGATGATAATGATGATGACCAAACAATAGCTCAAGTAATAAGAGCTAGACCAATCACAGCCCTAACTCCTTCTGGCCACTCTAAACATTTCTCTTCCGACTCAAGATCTTCAGCAAGAGATCAAGAAAATGCTAAGTCAAGAAGAAGAAGGCAAAGACAGGAAGAAAAGAGGCTAGCCAGCATTTCCATTGCCTCTGGCATTGAATACACAAAGACAAGAAATGAGGAAACAACTCAAAATGTGATCAGAAACCTTCATGGTTGCTGGGTCTTAAAGCTGGAAGATGTGTTGGTCAATGATTTCTTTCCAACTGCTGTACTGAATCAAATGTACACATGGATTGAATTAAAAGTGCAAAGAAAAGAAAGGGATCCTCCTCCCTACCCAAGAAACATTGCTGCAAGATGGCTGAATCTGGAAGTCTTAGTAAGAAGAACATCTATTGGTAAGCTAATGAAGCAAGAGCCTGATTTAATCAAACCAATTGATGTTGCTTACTACACTGACCCTTTAACCAAGAAGTCAAAGAAGAAATATGGTTTGATTCCCTATGAGTATTTTTATCTCACTACCAAGGATCAAGAAGAAGATCTTCTCTGGTTAAGAAAGATTCATGCTAACAAGGGATTTTCAGATACACAACTTCTCCATGCCAGCAATTGGGGCATGCACTTGTGGGTATTGCACTACAAAGAAATGAATGGTGAAAACCATCATTATACTGCCTGCAAGAATGCAAGGATCATTCAGCTTGAAGTCCGTAAGCTACTTGAAGATTACGAAAAGGACTGTGTTGAATTTTCTGCGCTTGCTGAGAAGATTGTAAGGGAGATTCTGAGGAAATCTTTTGCTGGAATAGCTTAAGTCCCTTGTAAAAGCTTTGTTTGTTTTTTTTTGCTGATTTGTGTAGTTATCTCTGAACTTTATTGTAAACTTACTGAAAGATAACTATCAGCAATAAGCTTTTGACTCTTATTGGTTTTTTATTATGCAATCTACTTATGCTTACTGTTTTATTATTCAAGTATGTTTGCATTATTCAAACTGATTTATTCAACATCAAAAACCTCTAAAAGGGTAACAATTAATTTAGCCATGGATTGCTAACATAAAAAAAGGGGGAAATTTGTTAGGAAACTTGTAATTTTGATGAGCAATGAACCATGCTAAATTAAGGAAAGTCCAGTAACTAGTACTGTTAAGGTCCATAGGAATTTAGACTTTTAAGGACATTGTAAAAGAGGAACGTTTGCTGAAGACTTAGTGTAGGTACTAGTTAGGTGCTTTAGTTCCGCTTATGATGTATCTTGTTTTCTGAAAAGAAAAACAACCTATTGAAGCATTTGCTGATGATGTACTTTGTTTACACAAACGAACTATTGAAGCATTAGAACCGTTCAGAAACTTGAAGAATTCGAAGACTGAAGACTAAAGAAGATTTCTGAAGATGGTATCTACAAAGGCACATGTTGCTCAGAAAGTGGAAACTTCAGCAACATCTTGCATAAGTGAAAATCTATATGACAGAGTAGGTTGTGCTTGCTGAAACTAAGACTGACCGCTTGCTGAAATACATATGTGACCTCCTTGCTGAAAGTACTTGCATTTGCGCTCCAACGTTCATATTTGAAATTCATTAAAATGAACATTAAATGCAAAGTAAGCACGCGAAGAACATGAAGACTAGAAGACAAATAAAGGACGCTGCTGAAAGTACAAAAGCAAGATAGCGACATCGTAAGGAACAAAGCCTTAGAATTTGAAATTCAAACGGCTCCCTTGATTCACTATAAATAGAGGTCATTCGGCAAAGAGTAGAAGTGTGTCAACAACGTGATCAAACTCTCACTTGTTCTTAACACTCAAACGCTTCTATACTCTTCACTGCCATTGATCCGTTCCAAGAGTTAAAGCTTGAAAAAGCTACTTGTGAAGAACTAGAACATTCACGGCTACGAAATTAGTTAAGTGTTCTTTCTTTCGAACAAGAACAAGTCTTGACACCAGAAACAATCTAGCTTGTTTACTGCAAAGTATTCAAAGTTTTGTTTCTTAGATTACTTGTTGTAGCTGAATAAGTTATAATCAAGTCATCTCATCCCAAACCTCTCTAACTCATAAACACACTTTTTCAGGCGTGAAATTCAGGAGGAATTTAATCAAGCATAGTGTTGCTGATTATAAGTCCCATGTTTGATGGAGAACAAGGTTTCGTTCTCTAGTTAGGTTGGAAACGAAGCAAGTGTGCTTTGGTTTCTGTAGAATCGCTCTAGATAGGTGTTGTAAGGAACCTCAAACTTATCTTAGTGGATTCAGTCCTAGAAAGGACAAAGTGGATTAGTTGAGAGATTACGCCACTCTCAGATACCACTATAAAAGTGTTTGTGTGATTTACTTTACTGCATTTAGTTTTGAGCAAGCATATCCATCTGTAAACTGTCACTCTGCTCACTTGCTGAAACTATCACTTACTGTTAAAGCACTTATTGTATAAAGACTTCCGCACTCTGTTTTTTATGTATCAGTAAAACTCGTTACTGAAAAGTAACTAGTACTTGCTGAGAAAGTTAAGTATCAGCAAACTCATTACTGAAAAGTAATAAGCCCTTGCTGAGAAAGTTTTTAAACGACGAAAGTTTGAAAAGACTATTCACCCCCCCCCCCCTAGTCTTTTCTTGTTTTATAAAGGGACCAACATTTTGAGAAAAAGTTCTAATCTATGCAAGCATTCATCAAATGAATCATCAAAAAGGGAAAAATCATCCATAAAACCTCAACAAACTTAGGCACCATATCAGAAAAAAAAAAAGCATGCACCTTTGAAAAGTGGCAGGGGCGTTACATAGCCCAAATGGTATTCTCCTGTAAGCAGTTCCGAAAGGGCAAGTGAATGTCGTCTTCTCCTGATCCTCTAGCGCAATCGGAATTTGATAGAAACCTGACAAGCCATCAAGGAAACAATAAAATTTCCGCCCCGCGAGGCGGTTCAACATGTCATCGATAAATGGGAGAGGGAAGTGGTCTTTTTTTGTGGCGGCATTTAATCTCCTATAGTCAATGCACATCCGCCAACCTGTGGTTTTCCTAACTTGCACTAGCTATGACTTCTCATTCTCTTCTACCGTAATCCCCGATTTCTTAGGTACAACGTGTACGGGGCTTACCCACCTACCATCAGGAATGGGATAGATCATATCGGCATCTAGCAACTTAATCACCTCCTTCTTCACTACTTCTTGCATGGCTGGGATTATCCTACGTTGAGGTTGCCTAACGGGTTTGGCATCTTGTTCTAGAGTGATATTGTGCACACACCGTGTAGGGATTATCCCCTTAATGTCACTAATTCCCCATCCTATGGCTGCAGAATTTCATTCAGGACTTGGACTAGCCTACCTTCTTCTATGCTAGATAGGTGTGAAGAAATTATTACAGGCTTTTTCTCATTTTCCCCTAAGTAAACATACTTAAGGTGCCCAGGAAGGGGTTTTAGATTCTAAGCTAGGCTCTTCTGGAAGTCGGTTATCTCCCTCTTCTTCCTCTATGGGTTCAAGCACCTCTTCTTCGAATGGAATTTCGGGTGTGCTATCCATTATGGACTAGTTCCCTTGCTTCCTCAGACATGTAACACGTCTCCATCTGCATGGTTAGTGCCTCTTCAAGAGGTTCAATATTATCATGGCAATGATGAAATTCAGAAATCACAGAATCATAGCAATCAATAAACTTCAATTCTTCTATAACTTCTTTATTGACTATACTACATCCTACCAATTCAATTTTCTCACCCATTACCTCCATGGTGATTTTCTTGCCTTGTAGTTCAAGGCATGTATTGGTAGTGGCCATGAACGGTCTTCCAAGCAGCACCACGTGTTCACGGCGCCAATTTGATGAACGAGATTGTCAGACTCGAACAATCAAATAAATTTATTTTAGCCAAAGGGCAACTCACAACTACAAAAAACACGTAGCGCATAGGTAAGATGACCTCGAGTGTCGATCTCTAGGGACTTAACTAGCTTTAACTAAATAACTATTATAAATTCAGAAAACAAATTGACTTAGCTTAACTTAACAATATATAATGAGAGCTGGTGATAGTATGCTCATTCTAAGCATTGGGTTCTAATTATGCATGAAAGTGCAACTCGTACTGCTTTAAAAGTAATTCGAATTAACAAATACCAAAAGACAAATTTGTAGACGTGTATTTTGAAAGCTTCCTATCTATACTAATACTTGGCTAAGGTTGTCAGTCTTAGTTCAAGCAGTACTTGATAATTATAATTATTGAATCGATGATCTTGAATTGTCCTTGTGTTTCTAACACTTTCATACGAAGATATTGGCTTAGTCGGATCAAAGAATCGAATTAAGATAATTAAACAAGTAAAAGACTCAGAAACTCAATCATGCACAATATGAACCCTAGCTACGAATTTACATACTATCACCAACTAGATGCTTAGCTACTCATATCAAAAACGCAATCAACAATCATAATCAAAGCAATAATGAATGAAAACATGTTGAATGAAAGATAAAATAGCAAAAATTGTGAGATACAAAGTTACCACCGAAGGTTGTCTATCTCCGGTGAATTGCTAAACTCACAAAGATCTAGCAAGGTGAGATCAATTGATGTCCAGATCTCTACTCTAGCTCCAAAATCGTTAAGAAACAATGGTTCTAAGAGAAACTATACCCAGAACAAGCTCTAGGGTTTATGTCTGCAAAATTATGATGAAAAATCTCAACATTCGCAGCTTTTGAGAATATATATAGTTGCTGTCGGCAGGCATGCGGTGGACCGCCTCGTACGCGGCGGACCGCCGGACACGCGGCGGTGCGCCTGGCACGGGCAGAGAGTTGCCCGTGCCATTTTCTTCCTCCGGATCTTCGATTTCGGCCCTTGGCACGGTTTTGAGCCCCGAAACTTCATCTTTTGGCCTGAAAACTCGTCTCGGTACTCGTTGACACACCACGGGTGATCTCGTTGCATCAAAACATCATTGTTTCGCCATGATTTATATCCAAAAGTGCGATTTTCACCTAAAACCTGAAAATAACAAAAGAAATGGAAACGTGACACTATTCTAACAAAATGCACTAAAATGCATTCAAGAGGATAGCTAAATTGGTGAAAAAGACCCGAATGATAGTGTAAAAAACACTGTCATCAGGGTGTTTATCAGTTAGAGAGGTTTGGGATGAGATGACTTGAGTATAACTTTTCAGCTATAACAAGTTATCTAAAGAAACACAACTTGTAATACTTTGCAGTAAGCAAGCTTGATTGTTTCTGGTGTCAAGACTTGTTCTTGTTCCAAAGAAAAAACACTTAACTAATTACTTAGCCGTGAATGTTCTACTTCTTCACAAGTAGCTTTTGTTTCAAGCTTAAGTCTTGGAACGGATCAATAGGCAGTAAATAGTAGAGAAGGATTTGAGTGTTTAAAGCACAAGTGAGAGTTTTATCACGTTGTTGACACACCTTCTACTCTTGTCTGATGACCTCTATTTATAGTGTCTCAAGGGAGCCGTTTGAATTTCAAATTCTAAGGCTTTGTACCTTAAGATGTCACTATCTTGCTTTTGTACTTTCAGCAGCGTTCTTCATTTGTCTTCTTGTCTTCATGTTCTTCGCATGCCTACTTTGCATTTAATGTTCATTTGAATCAATTTCAAATGTGAACGTTGGAGCCAAAATGCAAGTACTCTTCAGCAAGGAGGTCACATATGTTTTTCTGCAAGTGGTCAGTCTCAGTTTCAGCAAGCACAACCTACTCTGTCATATAGATTTTCACTTATGCAAGCTGTTGCTGAGATTCTCACTTTCTGAAGCAACATGCGCCTTTGTAGATACATTTCTCAAAATTCTTCAAAGTCTTCGGTTTTCGAATCTTCAACTTTCTGAGCGGTTCTACGTCTTCAATAGATCGTTTGTAAAAAACAAAGTACATCATCATCAAACAAAAGAACCTAACTAGTACCTACACTAAGTCTTTCAGCAAACGTTCCTCTTTTACAATGTCCTTAAAATTCTAAATTTCTATGGACCTTAAGAGTACTAGTTACTGGACTTTCCTTAATTAAGCAAGGTTAATTGCTCATCAAAATTACAAGTTTCCTAACAGTTTCTTTCCTTAATTTAGCAAGGTTAATTGCTCATCAAAATTACAAGTTTCCTAACAGTTTCCAATAAGCACCATAAATTTTTTTTGTTTCCAGTCACCAGGATGAGTTAAAACTTTTATTCTGAATTAATTTCCTTTACATTTATGTCATCATCAGAACAATACTAAGCTCCTATTTATGATTCAGTCTTAGGCATGGTAACTAACATCAATTAATATCTTATTCTTCTAGCATGAATGAAACAAACAAAAATGTAGTCAGATCGTAAGACAAACAAATAAATACATATATGAGTATTACTACAAAGATAATGTAGACACAAGAATACATATTATGAGTATTCTACAAAATTCTACGAAGGACATAAGATATAAGACAGAATACAAATACAATTTTCATATTTTCATAAGATCTAGAGATTTTGTTTTTGTTTCATACCAGAGAGTGACGACTTGGTCCTCTGACGATCTGCACAAAGTCTTTGTGAAGGCTATAGAAGTTCATCAATCCATCTGTAGCAGGGTTGAATTGCTCTGCTGCTGCTGCTTGCTCCATTTGAATCTAGTTGAGAGAGACATTGTTGAATGTGGACTTTCAAGAGAGAGCCCCTGAAAATATCTCGTATATATATGTCCTATAGTTAAGTGCCCACCAGGCCATGCCCATTGGGATGTCCTGATTAACATTAACATTAACAAAACAAAATCAAATCTGCAATCATGTAAGTGTAAAGAAGGATATCATAATCATAAAAAATATATGATCTAATATTATAAAATACAATGAAAATGAAACGAAACTATGATCCATGGTTTGTAATTGTAATTGTTTGAAGAAAATACTACATAAGATGATAATAGATAAATTATATCAGATCACAAGAATGAAGTTGAAGAAAATACTACATAAGATGATAATAGATAGATTATATCGATCACAAATGCATAAGATCAAGAAAATACTACTACAGTCATGAGTCATGGATAAGATAGGATAAGTAGAAGTTACAGAACACACATGAATAAACTACATAAACTACAAACTACTTACTTAGTCGATCTTCTGAATTCAGATTACATAAACATAATTTAAAATTAAACTTGCAATAGACTTCAGGTAGTAGAACTAGAACCCTTGCTTATCGTGACATTCCAGATAGATTTGTCCTGCACATTTCGATCAAAGAAAATCATATCCCCTCATTGATTTTGTTGCTTTCGACAAATTCTTTCCACCCGTCGTCTATATTTGCAAAGCCCCCATCAAAGACACAGATGATGGGGAAATCGTCATTGAAACGGAGACGCAACGCCTTCTCCTGGACTCCAATGTTTAGTTCAGAACGCGAAAACTCACGAGGTATAATCTATAAAATGAAGATATCACATCATCAACAACCCAACAAAAATCGTCATAAGTAATAATCATATTCAATGTGTAATTAAATTAAGTATACTGATTACCAGCTTATACGTTGGAGCCAGTTCAGAAGATGAGATCTGTACAACTCTGTGCGGATAGTAAGGACCATATACTTTCTTCAACTCCTCATAAGCCATTGGAATAAACACATAATCCTTAATAACCTCTGTTGCATCACTTGACTCTTTAACCGCTTCATCTGTAAAGAAAAATAAATTACAAGTTTTGAGTAAATGCTGCAGAATTTACATTAAGTTGATGTGGATAAATTGACCTTCTATATGTATGTCAATTTCTTGATTGCATGTTGCAGCCAGTTCAATGACTGACATCTGTTCGTCCGTTATAGGAATTTCTACTCCATCAAGCGCTTCCATAGTAGCTGCAGGACTATCATGACGGACTGAAAAGTAATCAGGATAACAAAACATGTAAACTATTTCTCATGTGGGAGCTAACTGTAATACTCTTATAGTGATAGTGAATGACTTGATCTCCTCAGCTTGACTCGTATAAAAGGATTCACATGAGTGGAGTTGTTTTCAGCATCATTTGTGCTATCACCTTTAGATAATATAGGATGGTAAGTTACATTAGTAAGTGTTGAATGGTAATTCGTTCACCGTTCTAATTCGTCGTAAGTCTTCTTCAAAGGGTAACACTTCAATCTTCACTCAAAGGGTGTTCCTTTGAGTATAAATATAAAGTCCTTCGGTACCTGAAATCCACTAAGAGGGGGTTAGTGTCTATTACCCGGTCTGTCGTATATCAGACCGGAGTGTCGACTTTACGAGTAGGGAGTTGTAGGCTTCCCTAGTGAGAGAAATATTGAGTGTAGGTGAGTATTGATTGCTTACCCCGTGGGTAATGAATGAGGCCTCCTTATATACTCATAGTATTTTACACTACAAGAAAACAGGAGAATAGCGACGGATGCCATCCGTCGCTATTCAGGCCCGATCCGTCGCTAACAGGGCTTAGCGACGGGTTCTTAGTGACGGGCCACCCGTCGCTAAATAGGACGTCGCTAAATGTATTAGCGACGGATCGGGTTTATCCGTCCCTAATTTTAGCGACGGGTAAAATTATCCGTCGCTCAGTTGGTCAACGCAAATTGAGCAACGGATAGATTTATCCGTATCTAAATTTGGCGACGGATAAGTTTATCCGTATCCAAATTTTGGGACACGTGGCTCCACTTACACTGGTTGAAGCGTAGCGACGGATAAGCTCATCCGTCGCTAAATCTGATTTTTTTTTTTTAAATTTCTATTTCATTTTTTTATGTTTCTTTTAATTTCTTTTATTCACCTACGGTATAATAAAATATTAAAATATATTTTTTTTAATGCAATAAGGGGTGCTGCGAGAATCGAACTCGCCACCTCTCGCAGTTAGCGAGAATCATACCATCAGACCGAACATCCATTTTCTTATACTATATGAAAATGATCCAATACGCACGACAAAACACCATATGCACAAATCATTACCAGCTTGCTTATATCTAGATAGGCCATGCTCTAATCTAACAATACATATGAAATATTTCGTACAATAGGCAATGCTCCAATTTAACCTAAAAACCTTTATTCAAACGTGCATTTAAAAGGCAATGCCCCAACTACAACAAGGAAGAGAATTGCTTACTGTGAAGTTAGCAGCTTCCTTGGCAGGGTCATCGTTGAAGTTGGAGGCAACGTAACCTCTCTTTAGATAAAAGAACACTTCCTTACCCTTGTTCAATGCTGAAACTACAAGAAGAAGAAGATAACGATTATATAATCATCGCAAGTCCATATATATACACCAACCAAGAAGAAGTAAAAAGAAAAGGAAAATAAGTCCAAGAGCTAATAGAGCATGTAGTGTGACTTCACAAGTGTAAATCAAAACACAATACAATAAAATCAAAGCTACACATAAGCAGACATACACAAAGAATCTTATTGCACCAGGCAAGAACCATGCCCATAACCATCTAACAAAAATCTAGCATGACCAAAAGCCATCCAAAGTAGCATGACCAAAACTCAAATTTCAATTAATAACCATCAAAAGTAAACATGACTATTCACCTTAGGATCATCATGTTACATTACGAACTAGAACTTCAAGTAAAGTTATCAATTTACTACACTACAAGTGCACTATTTCATTGACCTTAGAACTTAGATACCTTTTCCATATGCTTTGCCAGTGCTCCTGTGAGTATGACCAATCCTTTCAATATTTTGGAACGAAAATACCACGGAACATGCAAATGTTCATATCAATCAGCAACTTTAAAAAATAACTTGTACTACAAGATATGCAAGGAATACATTAGAAAACATTGCCAATGCGATAATGTGCGTAAACCCATACCTCTTCCTGGCTGCTTCTTAATTCCCACAAAAACTGTACTAAATAACATAAATAAAGCACCTGATCAATTCTTAATCCAGCACAAACCAATATAAATATAGTTAAACCAAGATTCAAGAATCTCTTCAAGTTGTGCATCAAATTAAAACAGTAAACAGAGACGAGACTCTGTTAAATTTCAAGAGTTACATCGACGGACATGTTTACAAAACATCATTATCACATAGAAACCAATAGAAATTACTTGTTCTTGCCATAATTTCTAGAAGGCAGACTCTTCTAATCTCAATGATAATAAACAATTTCTTCAAGAACTCTTGGTACTATTTTCTCGTATAAATTCGAAGCAAAATGCTACCGCAGATAAGAATAAGCCTCACAACATATTGAAATTAGCTTATTGAAATTCTCCTAGCACAACAACTAAGTCATTCATTTGACAAATCACATAACCTACTATATACCCAGCATATTAATCACCATACATGGACAAGAACATATGCCGCTGGTTCAAACGCGCGACTGAATAATAAGGCTATTACTAAATCAAACTCAGGAAAAATACGTGAATTAAGAACCCTAAAAATATAAATTATCCAATTTCAATCATAAACTATCCAATTTATACTGCAAACTTAGGAAAAATACGTTAATAATAAGAACCCTAAATCTATAAATTATCCAATTTCAACCATGAACAACTACATAATAGAACATACACTACTAATACAAAGCATACAATTGATAGAAATAGTTCAAATTGTAAAAAATAAAAAACTAATGAAAGTTAGGGTTAGAATTAGTACCTTCGATTTGGGAAAAAATAACCAATGAAATTACGAATTGTTTGTACATCCAACTTCCTTGTCAAACGAGCTTCGATTAGACACCAAGAACACAAAAAATGATAGAGTTTTGATACATATATGAAAAAGGGGGAAATGGAGATAAGAAGAGAAGAGAAGAAGAAGAAGAAGAAGAATGAGGAGAAGAAGAAGACCTCTCTGGTCTTATCCGTTTTCCCTTTTTTTTTTTCTTTTTTTTTTTAAATAGCGACGGATAAGCTTATCCGTCGCTCGGCCCAAAATAAAATATTTTTTCCCTTATTTTTTTTAACAGTCAACGGAGGGGAGCGACGGATGATCTTATCCGTCGCTACAATAGCGACGGATAAGCTTATCCGTCCCTACTTTACCGACAGATAAGATCATCCGTCACTATCTAGTGGCCGGTTTAAGGACGAACTGAGCTTAGAGCGCAGTTCCTCAATATTCGTCGCTAAATTTAGCGATCCGTCGCTATGTAGCGACGGCTGAGCATCCGTCGCTAAATTGTTGTTTTCTTGTAGTTTTATTGTCACTTTGTGTAGGATCGTGACAAGTGTCGGTCTGAGATTAAAGCCTTCTTTGGCCCAATCCCATTAAGGAGGTCCATGGGCTTTGACCCAAGCATCTCACCTAGGGTTTGGAGGGCATTCTAGGAATTTCGAGACTTGATGGATCTTTCTGGAAGGTGGGCCGCCTAGTGATCGACCGGTTGTGATCGACCTATGTGCTCGAGCCTTCCTCGTGATCCGTTGCTCGAGTAGGATCCTGCCTAGCTATCCTTTGGGGGTATTTCCTTGACGTAAAGTCCTCGATCGACCACCAAGGGTGGTCGCTCCTTAGAGATGGTTCTCAGTCGCCTTGTCAGCTTATCCTTTGTGAGCTTTCTTGGAGGGCGACCTCATAGTCCTGGTCGAGCCACCCTCCGGTGACGTACTTGGAAGGGTGGTCGAGCCCTTTGAGGGACAGTCTTTTAGGTCTCTATCGCACTGTTAGGCCGCTCCAGTTCGTAAATGCGGGCTGGACATATTTCAACACTAACATATGTCCCCCTAGTTTCCATGTATCTTTGTAGAAGGTAGTTGTGGAACTATTTAAAAGTCTGGTTGAACACTTAGTAAAAATGCCTCGACTAGTGATTGGCGAAAAAAGAATTCCGTATTCATGCCTTATTAGTTTTCCCTCCTCCTATCCCTCCCTCCCCCCCCCCTTTTTATAGGGTCCGAGGAGACGGTGCTCGGACCTTAAAAAATAGGTATCTTTTCTGGGTAGAGATCCGATCGGGGTAAGCGTTGTAAGGTAGAATTACGGTCCTCGGTTTTTTCATTCTCTTCGCTTTCTTCTTTTGGCTCGTCGCTCGATCATTAGTTGCCTTGAATCCCTTCTGTGGTTATTAGCCTCTCAGGCTGGTCGCGCTATGTAGAATGACCGAGTGGATCCTATTCTTATCACTGTAACTCTCTCCGTTATACGAATTACCTAGGGCAACAGGTAATTCGCGGGCCACCGACACCATGGGCCGATTTGTGAGCGTGAGGGGAAAAATCGTCTTTTCAAGAGGCGGTTGTGATCTTAACCGTCGGACGTGGACACGTGTTCGTCCCAGATCGAACGGGGGTAAGCGACGGTTCGAATTCCCGAGATAGCCTTCTATAAATAGGCGTGGACCAATTCATTTATCACTTTTTGCCAAACTTTCTTTCAGAGCTAATCGGAGTGATCGACCACCTTTCCTAGCGAGCGAGGAGCATTCTGACTACCGAAACTTCTCCTCTTCCGGCAGTTGTCGATGTTTCCGGGTAGATCTTGCCTTCTTCCGTTCCTCTAGCCGCTAATAACAAGTAAGTACCGCTGTCATTGTACTTGAAATGTTGATTCACCGCTTGAACTCGTACGCCGTCCATTGCCGGAATATTTTCCAATCAGCGGACGTATGCAACGTCTCCAATTACTGCTTTAACTTCGCTTTTTTGCTCTAATTTTGCCTTCCTAGAACTCTTCACCGCATGCTTGTCAACGTAGGATTGAATGTCCTTGTTTGCTGCAATTCCCCCTTTTACTTATTGTTACTCCCCTTGCCTCCTGTAGCATAAGTATAAATATGCATGTTCGCTCCATAAGTATAAATATGCATGTTCGCTCTTTTGTATTTAAGTGGTTGGTCTCTCTTGTACGCCCGCCCTTTACTTGCTTAGAGTAACTTCTACTTTTGCGATTTTTCTCCGTTCGGGGGTCGAACAAATTGAATATACATAAACTGACCTCTCGGACATGTAACCACCCTTCTCACCTTTTTTCTGGCCTTACCCTTAGGATGTCCGAGAGGAGTGAAGATAGCCAAAATCGTCGCGAGGCTGAGGACTATGGGTCCGACCATGATGCGCCACCCGGGACGTCACTATCGATCGGGTTTCTCGACAATACTATAGAGCCCTTCTTTGAGGCCGAGGAGAACTTAAATGACCAGGATCGTGAAGATGAAGAGCGAGCATCTGATGGTGAGAGCGAGGAGGGTAAAGAGGAGTCTGAGGCCGAAGAAGTGGCTCGCTTTTCTGAGGAATCTGACGAGGAAGAGGAGGCTGCTGAGTATAGGTTACAACCTCGTAAAAGGAAAAGAAGGAGCGAGGATGACTTTATAGATGACCGAACAGAGGCTGAGGGAGGTCCTCCTGATACTGGAATCCCCCACGACCTCATGATGCAAGCTGCTCATGTTGGAGGTCGCTATTACCATGCTCAGGATGTGGTGGATCCCTTAGAAATCCACGTAGAGAATATGGATGACACCGACCGTCCGGTCCCCGCTATTGCAGTGTTCTAGGAGGGCGAACACTCTAAGCAAGATGGAGACAGCGAGGAGGAAGACTCCGAGGAAGATACCCTTAGCACTAACCCTTTACAGGTCGCTCTTCCGGAGCCGCGTTTTCTAGTTACCTTCCCTCCACAAACCGCGAGGAGGACGATAATCTCCTCGGATGATGAGGATACTCATCGGGATGAAGCTGGTCCGAGCAGCAGAAGGTCCCCGTCCCTTCCAAGGAATGATGGGGCTTCCTTTTATGACCCGG
>JAHHQI010000264.1:0-19987 GCA_028274465.1 Plantago ovata | reverse complement strand
TCAGTTTAATAAAGAAAACATTATGTATTTATAATTATAAATTACTTGTTGTAATAGTTATAAGATGTTGTAGTGGTGAGAAATAGTTGCAGAGTTCGATACATTTAGTACAAAAATTGTAGTGAAATATTATAAATGTTGAATTATTTTATTACTAATTTTTGTAAAAAATTTCACCTGTGTGACTTAGAAATAATTTACGATCCAAAAATGATCAACAAAATTAAATGGGAAACAAATGACCAGACATAGAGAGTATTATTATTATTAAGTAAATAAAAATAAAAGAAAATTACTTCCTCCTACCAACAAGGTTTCGATTTGATGTTGTTAATTTTGTTATTCAATTCGACCTCATATTATTTCTAAATCATATTGAAAAAATAATTAACCAAATTATATTAAAAAAGTATAATCTTAATACTTTCATAATATAACCTTGATAATTATTTTTTCGGTATTATTTGATTAGTATATAGTAGAGATGTTTTGAGAACTATGAATTGGAAATGAAGTATGTTTTTAGTTTTGAGGAAAAATAAAAATAAAACAAAGGTGGGAGTTTTTTCCATAGTTGTCACATTGCACACATTTGGAATGAACTGCAAAGTTTCTTTATTTTTATTTTTAAAAAAATAAAATAAATACCTGTAAATAATAATTAATTTGATTTTGGTACATCCAGTGAGTACTACTAGTGATGGTCAAAAAAATTATTTTGGGTACAATATCATTAATTACTAGCAAATGCAAATTTTTGTGCTTTTCTTTTTTTTTTTTTTTTTTTTTTTGTTTGTTTAATTATGCTTAGGGTCCATAACTTTTTAAACCACGTTATCGGCTCTAGTAACATAATGAACCACGTTATGCCATCAATTACAAAAAGGACCATGAACCTGACCACTTCCGCTCTAGGCACTGTTCCTTATTCAATTGTTTGGGCAACCAAACAGCCTTAGTTGAAAATAAAAAAAAAAAATTAAAATAACATAAATAAAAATGATAAAATAAATTAAAAATAATAAAAATAATTTAAAATGTTTTCTTCTTCTTCTCTAGCTCTGGTACCTCTTGCATAAAATAGGTCGGAGCTTGCACAACTCCGGTACCGGAGTTAGAGAAGAAGAAGAAGAATTTTAGAAAAAGTAAATAAAAGAAAAAAGAATTAGAAGGAAGAAAAAATTACAAGAAAAATGAATTATTAGAAAAATAAAAAGAAATAAATTGTTAGTCCATGTTTGGTTTGCACATTTTGTGCCTATGGCATTTCTGTAAATAATGCACGGTCAACTCTAAAAATGTTATTTTTGGTCTTAAATGTAATTGTGGGCATAATAAGGTTATTTTTGAGATGCCTCTTTTTAATTGGGTCTTTTAATCAATTTTCTCTTATGCTTATTTAATCATCACTAATTTGCAACTGTTATTGTGTAGCTTCATTTCATTACACCGGTGTTGGCTATGTATAACACATCCGTTTGAGAATAAATTGTAAGTTTCACATGTGAGACTTGACTTCTAATTAGTCGTTATGGGGCACATCCACAAAATATCGAAAAAATATATTATATAGTTTTAAGACATACTCTAATCATGATTCATGATGATCATGACCAAAGTGAACATGCATTTTAGTTTTGCAAGAATCTGGAGTGCATGACCAATTTTTTCATAAATGTTTTCAGATATGCTTGCAACTTTACGATAAACTTTACCAAATTGTTTTAGTACTCCATTCATTATGTAAATAAGCAATTGAACTTACCCATGCATACATCCGTAAAACAACTCTTGCTGCATCTATGATTTTTTAATTGGAAGTAGTAAAAAATTGAAATACTTGTTTTTCTACTACTTATTAAGTCTAATTCCTACTATATGATTAACTTTAAGATGCTAACAGAACAATATAACTACTCCTATGTCTTAATTCATGCTCTAGTCTAGATTGAGTACACATATTGTTAAATTTTCTTATCCGTTTAAATGATTAGAAACCTATCTCTAATGACATCAATTAATTAAGTAATTACATGCATGTAAAATGTAAAGAAGGCCTACTTTAATATTTGTGTGATGTATATATGCTTGGGGAGTTGATAAAACCAAACAAGCAAATCAACAAGAATAAAAGTACTATATACTAGAATTCAATGATGTTGAAATAAAGTACTTCTACTAGAATTCAATGTTGCTACTGCTGCAGTTTCTTTTTTGTTTTTATTGAACATGTCATACTGCACCAATTCCAATAGCCTAAAAAAGAATGGTAAAATTAATGTGTACGTAGTAAACTGACATTACATACAAACTTGCGCTGCAACAATTAATTTTCAACTGGTCCGTTGTGTGAGAGTATATAGAAGTGTGCCAAAGGATGATGTGGGAAATTCATACTTTGCATTAATCCATATGCATTTACTCGAACCGGATTATACCAAGTACTTCTACTACTAGAATTCTTGATTATCCGAATAAAATGTGACTACGTGGCTAAGTTATACTTCCTGCATTATCATACAGGATTTTATTTCAAAATTTTAACTTTTTTAATAGATATCCCATTTGACCTCATATTAATTTTAAATCATATCGAAAAAATAATTTCTAAAGTTTTACTCAATAATATAACTTGTAAATTAAACTTTCAGTGTAATTTAGAATTGACACAAGATCAATATAAGATTAAAGAAATCAACATTTTAAAATGGAAAATTTTTGGAGAGATGGGCAAGTAGTACTAGTCTAAGTAATTCCAATTATATTGTGTCTTTTATGGTGAACTCTCCACACTATATATAGCACCTAATTCATGTGGTCGTTTCTTGAGCTCAGGTGTAGGAATTCAGAAAGGAGTTTAGTCGTTGTCTTTTTAGTTACTTCTAAATCGACTTGTAGTATCGAGATAAGGTTTCGACATCATATTCTTACATTTTTTCTAACATTCATTATAATTTTCTATCCTTATGAGGATGGAGATCGTAGTAGGTACTCCATTGTTTCATTGATCACCATCATCAATTTCGATTCTGCTAGTGTGCATTAACCTATTTAAATGTTGTTATTAATTAATCATCATGTCTTTCTATTAATTAATCATCCCCCCATCAACTTCTATCAGCTTTCATTTTCTATGGCTCTGTTTTGCTATAATAAGATGTAGGAATATATGTAATTTTTTTACATATCCTACTATATATTAAAGCTGAATGTTTATTTGAGCTCTCATTCACTCTCAAGGTAGTTTTTGGCATGAGAATTAATCTCAAATTATTTGCACACATAATATTAGCCCAAACAATTCATTTTTTGGTAAGTAATTAAATGCTACACCCTCCTTCATTCGCACGAGTTGTGTTGAGCAAGCTTAATTCTTTGATTTAATTATGGTAATCTATTGATTGATTTTAAGTTTAACTCTTAATTGCATTTTTGGTAAGTTTTAAGAAAACTTCCGCCACAATTCATCTCATTCTCTCGGGTTAGTTTTAATTTTTTTTTTACCGAATTAAACTCAATATTTGATATCAAACTTCCACTACAAGAAAAAATCAAAAATTAATTACACAATATACTTACCTTTTTTGTCTTCAAAATGTAAGTATAAATAGATGCCTCCACACCCTCATTTCTCCATCCCTATCTCGTTTCCATCTCCTCCTTCTTATCAATTTCGATGGTGAAGAGCTCCAAATGAATCAAGGTATCCACCGAATTCGTGAGATCTTCCGATCGATTAGTTAATTTTTAACCCAAATATTCAAGGTCGTCTTCTTAAGCGTCAACACAATCGATGTGTTTTGATGGTGTAGGATCCGACCAATAATTCATTTCATTGATTCATCCCTAACCCACACCTCTTAGAATTTTCTTCTCTTTTTCTTTGTTTTTTTTTCAATGGTGAGAGACTGAAAACGAATCAAGCTGTTGGTCGCTAAATTCGTAGGTCCTTTCGATCGATGAGTTAATTGTTTGTTAGAGACGGAAAGTAAAACAACAAACACCGTTGATTCATCCAATGCTTATTACATTAAGCATAATATCGTTCGTCTAGGTATTCTGTTCTGTTTTCATTTTGATAAAACGAACTCATTCAGTTAACTGTTGTTCATGAATCGTTGTGTGGGTTTAAAAAATTATGGTTTTCACAACTCTTACAATAACAATACTTTTCAAAATAGATATAATTATTTTAAGAAAATAATTTATGCATTGTTAATTGTTTTAAGAAAATTCTTTTATATTGATTCCTCTTCCTTCTCACGTACGCATTTGAAATAAACTTTGCTACTAATTTCTCTTCCTTCAATTCTCACGTACGCATTTGAAATCTATATTAGGGAGTTTTTTTTCTTTTATTTATTTAGAGCAGAAATTTCATATACCACAAATTTATTTCGTAATCTTTTTTTTTTTTTTTTTAATTTTCGAAATAAAACTTAGGTGAGAAGGAATTGATGATAATTGTTAATCAAGCCAAAAAGATAAATCGAGCTCAAACCCTACACTACCAATATAAATAGTCAGCAACTTATGTTTGTTAGTTTCTTATTCTCAGCCTCTACTGTTAATACAAGCGAGATGGATGTTGAAAGTTCATGCAGAAAGAAAGCAAAAACGTCCGGGGATAAGAGGATCACGACTTGGAACGACTTTGATCTGAATATTCAACGGCGTATTATGTTGTTTCATGCTATTAAGAGCATATCAAACTGTAGGGATGTTTTGTTGTGGTAATGTACAATCGTTTGTTCATATAATTATTTTCATTACTTATAATATAGTTTGTGTTTGTATTCACGTAAATTATAATAATTTTATTTTGCAGTCAAAAACGTTTCAAGGATATTACTAAGATGGATGGATTCTATACAAAGATCAACATTGAATCCATTCCAAAAATTCCATGGAAATCTCGTACATCGGTCGAGAATGAGTTCTTGATAGATTGTTATCGAGCTAACAATTCTGAAATCTTCTATAGGTTGTTGATGGTATACTTATATTTATTTCAATTTATATATCATTTATAATTATTTTAGATGTTTTAACATATTAATTATTTACTATAGGTGGACGTATTCTGTCACAAACGTTTTTCCAATGTCCCGGATCTGATGGATAAAGTTTTGG
Organism: Plantago ovata; assembly: GCA_028274465.1. Lineage (NCBI taxonomy): Eukaryota > Viridiplantae > Streptophyta > Magnoliopsida > Lamiales > Plantaginaceae > Plantago > Plantago ovata. The sequence continues at coordinate 14,854 of JAHHQI010000264.1, read as the reverse complement.
TTGGATCACATTCGCAATCAAAATATGTTTCTGTCATCTTCAACCTAATGAGTCCCGTAGAAGAAATGAGAATGAAGGGATTAAATGCATTGTCTGGTTTATGGCTATACCCGGTGGTAGATGGATGCTTGAGCTATGGCGTAATAAGATGTGTTGCAAACTATATTATGTAGATAATTGTTTCTTTAATAATCGCTCTTGTGCAATTGATCCATTTTGCATTGATCACCCACCTCTTACTGATGTAAGGCTTCGTTTTGTATTGGATTTTGTTCGTTGTATGGCTGATCTTGAAGTAAGGATTTACCAAAACGAAGCCTTTTTTAATTCAGTTTTAAATTTCAAATATGCTTGAAATTTGCACGGAAAGTGTAATAATAATATTTAAGATTTCGTTATGTCTTTTTTATTTATTTTTGTCTCTTTTACATTGATTTTGGTAAAACCGTGTTCATTCTCTAAATAAGGCAACGATCATGATCTAAATAATTAATTGTAGATCGACAGTGAAGGTTGGTTGATATGTTTCCAAAGTTACGAATAAAAGATATTTCTTTTCTTCAAATATGCTTGATATTTGCACGAAAAGTGTAATAATAATATTTAAGATTTTGTTATGTCTTTTTTATTTATTTCTGTCTCTGTTACATTGATTTTGGTAAAACCGTGTTTATTCTCTAAATAAGGCAACGATCGTGATCTAAATAATTAATTGTAGATCGACAGTGAAGGTTGTTTGATATGTTTCCAAAGTTACGAATAAAAGTTATTTCTTTTCTTTTATACCCTAACTCCATATAAATTGCTAATAAATGATAATTAATTATTTTATACACAATAGCAGCCATGAATACAACACATGACGAAAACACTGGAGTTTCTTCCAAAATCCAAAAAACAAGCACTGAAAAAAAGAGATTGTCGCTTAAAGATTTTGAATTCAAGATACAACTCCGTATTATGTTTTTTGTGGCTATAAGTGGAATCAAATATTTCCGATTGGTTTTTCAATGTTGAGTTTCTCTTTATTTTACATACTGTTTTTCCTCTAATATTTCATGTCTATTAATTCTCTATTTTTTCGTAAATATGTAATACAGTCACCCAAAGTTTGGAGCTGTCACTCAATTTCCAGATTTCTTCCGTAGGATTAATATACGTTGTGTGCCAAGGATTTGGTGGAAAAATCATAATTCAGTTGAGCAAGTATTGTTGGTCATTTGCTATTTAAATGGCAATCGAGAGATATTTTTCAGATACTTAATGGTATTTTTTTAATTATAAATTTAGTTATATTAAACAACTAATTAACGTGTTGAATGTTTCTTCACCAGTTCGATTTTGATTGTAGGTTGATGTTTTAGAGCACAATCGATTCATTCGTATTGATTACTTGCTGGGGAAAGTAATTGATGGTGGACACCCATTCGCCGAGTATGCTGGTATTATTTTTAGATTGCTAAGCAATCATACTGTCATTCGATCTGTAGGTATTCAGTGTTTGAAAGTTTTGCTTAATAAACCTGGGGCAAGGTGGAGTTTAGAGACAATGCGGATTGACATGTGGACGGCGCTTCATGATCGCTATAACAGTATCATACACCCATGTTGGGGGAAGTCATGCCTTACTGTTATGAGCATTATACTCCCAGCACAAGTGTCTGAATTTTTGATTGTGTCAACTGCATGGCGGATCTTTAGCTTTCGATTTATTACAATAAACGACTTCGAAAAGTGAAATGTTCTGCATAGATTTGTTCATTTTTTTATAGTATGTTTTAATTTATTGAGTAGCAAAATATTTTTAATTAATATTTATTTCATTGATTTTATTTGTTTATGTCAAATGTGCTTACTTATTCGTATTATTCCAATCGTTCATAAAAAGAAATAAAAAATTAGGCAATCAATAATTAAATGGTAAGTAATAGCACGTTTATTGCAGTTGATTCTTGCAAATCACATATGATTGACTGATATATCATACACATACATATTATAGGAAATTATATAATTACGTAGTATCTTTATGTTATACCAAATCAATTCATATTCTTTGTATAGTTAGTTGATTTTCGCCTCCTATAAATATTGGTGCAACATCTACAATTCTAAAATCATTTCAGTAAACTATGGACATAACAATATGGGAAAATATTCCTATGAAGGCACTAGATCGAATTATTTGCAACCTTGCAATCAGCGGTGTTCATGGTAGTAGACGAGCCATGTTTGTGTAAGAACCCAAATTACTAAATATTGTCTCTGTGTATCTTATATTTTAATGTAATTATGATTTGAATTTCTGTATAGCCAGAAATGATATTCCGATGTCTGCACCTCAGATGGGTATTATGCTAAGGTCAACTTATGTTCTATTCCAAACTCTGGGTGGAAAATGCCAAACTCTGATGAAAACGAGTTTATGATAAAGTGTTACCTTGCGGGCAATCCTTACCTTTTTACAAATTGCTAGTGGTTTGAATTCATGACGTCGTAGCATGTGTTGTCATTTGGAGTTCCATCACTATGGATTGCATTGGATGCGTTTGAAATGTGCCCGATTTTGCATGTTACATGTTTTCCCACATCCTAATATGAGACAAGACATTACATGCAATGATTTTAAGGCCGATTTTGAAATGAATATCTACGTGCCAGAGTCTTTTTTTAGGTGTATTTTGTTTGGTTAATATTCATTCGAATTTATGAAATTTATGTTATTTAGTACTCATCCGTTTTTTTAGATTGTTTACGTTTGCTTTTGGAACGGTTTTTAAGCAGGTTGGTATAATTTGTGTGGTGTTTGAGTTAGTGGCAGGACCCACAATAAAGCTGTGAGATAAAAGTTTGTCAAAAAAGGAAACGTAAACAATCTAAAGAAACGGACTAAAATGGAATACGTAAACAATCTTAAAAAACAGATGAGTAGTATTACCAAAAAATATTTAAATATATTATTAATGCATTTTGTGATTCGTTCTACATACTTAATTTATTTTTTAATTTGTCTTAAATTTATTTCTTATATTTTACGCTACTTATACGCGGGATACCTTGTATACTACAACGCCATGATCATATTTACTACGGAAATTGTATTGAAGAATCAACTTTAATTGTGGTGAGTGTTGGTGTCGTAATATGTCCAACCCCTAAGGACGTCTAAGAGCGTACTAGGGCATCATGGGCTGACCATGATAGAAGGGTCCGATCACCTTTCATCAGGGTCCGACCAGACAAAAGACTAGGCAAAATAGCCTAAGTCCTTATGTTCGGCCTAAACGTACAACTACCCTACTAACCATTGAGCTGCCCTACTAGCGTGGTGACGCCCTACTAGCAGGACAAAGTCCTAGTACCCACCAGCTAGGAGAAAGGCAAGCCCAGCAAAGAGCTCCTCGGGCTACACCACGACCTCCGGCTACGTAGCCTCGCCCTACTAGCACGCCGAGAGGAACAAGATGTAAGAAAATACGGTCAGAGTTACCCCTAGGGTACGCAGCGGAATTTCAAAAATTTTCTTAACATACAGGTTAATTGATTATGTATATGCCGTATATATTTAAACACGTCAATTAGAAGACTTACAGTACTCCAAAAGCAAGCACATCTTCCAAGTCTTCGTAATAATCCGGTGAATCTTCTACTTCGTCGATGTCGAAGATATCTGCAATACTTTGATTATCTGTAAGACAATAAAGGTTAGTTTCCAGCTCCTAAAACCTCAACCTTGGTATCCACGGATGAACAGCCTATCGGAAGAATGCTAGGATATTCTTTGTGTTACCAAGAAGATGGGGCGGCGGTTTTCCTCCGGCGAGGGGTGGCGCGCGCGTGGCTATGTGGAGGTAGGGGAGAGCTTTTTGTTTTCTCTAAGAAAGGTAGAATAATTCTCTAAGAATTTGATACTTCAGAATACTGAAAAAGCTCTCTAATAGTCTACTATATATAGTAGTCAATAGAAGCCTAAAGCATAAGCAATTAGACTTCATAAAGGAATAATAATCTAATTCTTATCGCACTAGGAAACCAATTTCAAGTCTAGATTCATTCCCAATCAAGTTAGAACTCAATTAGGAAAATCTAACTTATCCCTTGGACTTCTAATAGAGGAAGGAGTCGAACTCCTTCCCCTACTCCATCTCGCGCGCGTGCGCCTTCCAAGGGAGATAGGTGGGTCCCGATTTTTGTACCCACTTATAGTTCTAAGGCAATTCAAACTCCAAGTAGATTTTGCCCTTGTGCATATGTTAATTCTAAATTAACATATCCTTTCAAATCAAACCTCTATTATATTTCTAAAATATATTTTTAATTGTATTTATATAAAATACAATTAATTAGCCAATTTAATTAATAATTCCAAATCATCAATTGAGCCACAAAATATTATAATTAATTCCAAATCAATTATAATCCATCAATCACAATCAATTCCAAATTAACTGCGATTCCATCTTCAAGGATATTCGGATAAGCTGAATCACCACATAGTGTGACCCATAGGGCCTCATTGTATTAAGCAAGTCCTAGACTAGGCAAAATGGAATTCCTAGACGGTTCCATTTGCAATATTAACACATGAGAACGTTTGAGAGGTTTCTCAAAGCAAACCCTTTCGTTCCGAAGTCTGTTGCGCTCAACGCGACGATGGTAACGTCCCTTCATCTGACTGACTCGAATGCATCTAGGATCGATGAAGTGTCAATCCCAATAATACATCCACGGGCATCTTCAGTGAGTTGCATGGTGAATCCAATATCTATTATGACCATCATAATAATATTGATACGCTGGCCAACGGTTTTACCAATCACAACTATGAACGACTATGAGCAGTGCTCTCCTGTGCTACACATGAGAGATGAATCCTTCACAGAAACACTTATCACCCCCATTTGTATGTAGCCATAATCCTGGATCGTGTCTTGGGTCAACTGCTTATTCAGAGCTGACATCGACGGGTCCACCAAGGATATGGGGCAACAAATGTGATGATAAAGTCTTGTAAATCCAAAGGACGAAGGGTATCACTTCAACAACTTACCGGTTCCCATAGACACTTCGGTGTAGAGTATACATCGATGGTAGTGTCCGGTGGGTACTTCCATTGTTCGGTAATCATCCTTCGAACAACTATGCGCAGTTATGGGAACGTTTCTTGATTGTCCAACAATCCGTTCCGTGGCCGTGGGATCGGTTCACACTTGCTCCAACAAGTATAACCTCCACGCATACTAGTCTCAGCTGGTTCATTCAGACCCCTACATCCGAGATGAACCTCCACTAGGGAGAGATTGGGATAGATGATAACTCACATAGCTCCCACTATCTGTGTGATCGGTCATCTATCCGAGGGGACATGTTTAATATCAATATAGACATGAATAGAGATATAACATGTTGCATGTCTGGTGTAATATAAATATGAAAGCGATACTCAATAGACAAACAACAAACATATATTATATTACGTTGACCTGTGTAATAGTACATATATGCCCTCTATAAGGGCTGCATGCCCTTAATAAGGACTGTCTCTAGGACATGTACACTATCAATCTCCCACTTGGACTAGAGCCAGTCACCTTTATGCTTAATACCCAGATTAGCATAATGTCTTAAGTGGACATCCACTGATAAGACCTTGGTGAAAGGATTTGCCACGTTGTCCGTGGTAGAGACACGTTCTATACTAACTTCTCCTCTATCAATAATCTCAAGTATAACGTGATACTTTCTAAGTACATGTTTGTTCTTCTTTGTAGATCTAGGCTCCTTAGCTTGAGCGACGGCGCCCGTATTGTCACAATAAATCGTTATTGGACTAGGAGCAGGAACAACCCTCAATTCCTTCAAGAACTCTGAAATCCAGACCGCTTCTTTCGATGCTTCTGATGCAGCAATGTACTCGGCTTCTGTGGATGAGTCAGCAACCGTGGCTTGCTTTGAACTCTTCCAACTGATAGCTCCTCCGTTCAATTTGAATACGTATCCTGTCTGTGACTTAAAGTCATCAGGATCTGATTCAAATCCAGCGTCGACATAACCAGACATCTTTAATTCTGGTTCTCCACCAAACACCAAGAACATCTCTTTAGCCCGTCGAAGGTACTTAAGAATGTTCTTCACAGCAGTCCAGTGAGGTACTCCTGGATTCTGTTGGTGTCGACAAGTGACACTAAGCGCATATGCCACATCGGGCCTTGTGCAATTCATTGCATACATTATAGACCCTACTGCCGAAGCATAGGGCACACGACTCATTGCATTTCTTTCTTCATCAGTTTTAGGACTATCTTTAACTGATAAGACAATCCCATGCCTAGCTGGGAGAAAGTCTCTCTTTGAGTCGTCCATCTTATAACGCTTCAGTATTTTGTCGATGTAGGTGGACTGTGTCAATCCTAGCATCCTCTTGGATCTATCTCTATAGATCTTGATCCCTAGGATGTAGTTCGCTTCACCCAAGTCCTTCATTGAGAAAGTGCTTGATAACCAAACTTTAGTCTCTTCTAGCATAGAGACATTGTTTCCCATGATGAAAATGTCATCAACATAGATGATCATGAAAACGACTCTCATGTCGCTGTGCCTAGTGTAGACACAGGGATCTTCCTTGCTTCTGACGAAGTCAAACGATTTGACAGCTTCATCAAATCGGATATTCCAGCTCCTAGACGCTTACTTTAGCCCATAGATGGATCTTTGTAATTTGCATACAGCAGTTGGCCTGGTTTTACTAATAAAACCTTCCGGCTGTACCATATAGACCTCTTCCTCAAGGTTGCCATTGAGGAAGGCAGTCTTTACATCCATCTGCCATATCTCATAATCATAGTAGGCAGCTATCGCAAGTGGAATTCGAATGGACTTCAATTTTGCTACCGGTGAAAAGGTTTCATCGTAATCGATGCTATACCTTTGCGTGTAGCCTTTCACCACAAGTCTAGCCTTGTGCGTTTGTACCTTGCCATCGGCATCTGTCTTTCGTTTAAAGACCCATTTGCACCCAATAGGTCTAACCCCTTGGGGCAAGTCTACCAAGTTCCAAACTTGGTTCAGGTACATGGAGTCCATCTCCAATTCCATGGCCTCTTGCCATTTGTCTGAGTCAATATCAATTATTGCCTCTTTGTAGGTCTCGGGATCTTCCCGATCTGATAAGCCGACATCAAGTTCACTGATGTCTTCTATCATAAAGCTTTGCTTCTGAGGTCCTTTTAGGATCCTCTTCGACCTACGGAGCTCGACTGGTTCTGGTGCTTTTCTTTTCTGGCTTCGTGTAACACGAACATTATCAGTGGGCACTGATGCAGCTGGTCGCGCCCCGCGACCCTGTTCCCTTGCGGGAGGCTGCTCTTGTGCAACTTGTTGCATAGGTTGGTTGACAACGGGTTCTATTGGTGTGGTTTCAACTGTTGATCTAATCACAGGACTCCCACTGACTATGACATGCCTAGCATGTGTCATATCATTACCCTTGTCTGCTTCGAAAGCTCCCACTGAACTTGAGTCCAAATCTAAAGATTTAGAGAACTCATGTTCGCGCGTGTCAAAGTCTTGAATTTCTTCAAGTTCTATCATGTCATCTAACCTCTCTTCTTCGAGGTATTCTTCTTCTAAAAACTTGACGTTTCTAGATACTATCACCTTGTGATCTTCAGCATGATAGAATTCATAGCCTCTCGTCAGACGAGGATAGCCTATGAAATATACATTGACACCCTTGGCATCTAACTTATCAGTGAGCATCATTTTGACTATCGCAGGACAGCCCCAAGGTCTAAGATAGCCCAGTGAGGGCTTCTTTCCCTTCCATAACTCATAAGGAGTTTTCTCCACTGATTTAGATGGTACACGGTTCAGAATGTAGATTGCAGTTTGTAGTGCATATCCCCATAGATATTTTGGAAGAGTCGAGAATCCAATCATTGATCTCACCATGTCTAACAGGGTTCGATTCCTTCTCTCAGACACACCATTCAATTGTGGTGTTCCAGGAGGGGTCCATTGCGATTGAATTCTATTTTCCTTCAAGTAGTCGATAAATTCTTCACTAAGGTATTCACCTCCTCGATCTGATCGAAGAGTGACTATCCTTAGGTTCAATTCATTCTCGACCTCATTCCTAAACTCCTTGAATTTCCCAAAGGTCTCGTATTTATTCTTCATAAGATAAATATATCCATACCTTGAGAAACCGTCAGTAAAGATAACGAAGTAAGGATAAACCCCACGCGCATGGACTTTAAAAGGTCCACATACATCGGTATGTATGAGCTCTAAGCAGCTAGTGGCACGAACACCTTGTCCAACAAAAGGTTTGTTCGTCATCTTACCCTTAACACATGATTTGCATGTACCATATGATTCAAAATCAAATGGTTCTAAGTAGTCTAACTTCCTTAGTCTTTGAATCCGTGTTTCATTGATGTGGCCTAGCCGACAATGCCATAGATAAGATGGATTATTCTTCCTACTTGAAGACGGTTGTTTGTTATGTATTTGAAATAAAGTTAGACTACTTTGCAAAATATATGAACCATTCACTAAGCGAGCTTTTCCATAATACTGGTCATTTAATGAAAAATAACAAGTATTATTAGCAAATCGAAAGGAAAAACCCAAATTGTCCAACAATGGAATGGAAATAATATTTCTGACAATAGATGGAACAAAATAAACGTTATCAAGTTCTAAACATTGTCCCGTAGGTAAATCTATCTTGCAGCGTGATGATGTCGTTTTTCACCAATTAAATTTGTTTAAAAGCCAAAGAACACTTATCACTACACAAACTAGAGTGCAATGGCAAGTTTCCCCGAGTGTCGTTCTCTCGGGATCTAATGTGGCTTCGATTGTGGTTTTTGCTAGTTATTTCAGTCAACGAGTTCAAGTGTTTATAGAATCGCTTTCTTAGAACAAAGCAACGAGAAATCAGATTGTTGTAATCAAGTTTGGAAAACGGTTGGTGGTAGAAATCAAATACACATGCATGGGTTACGAATATGCTCACAAGTTCAGTGCGTAAAACCTTCGATCAAGTCTGCTAAGCAACTCGTCTAGGTAACTTTCAAGACACACATCATTAAAGACCACTATCAATACTTTAGAGGTTCTTGTCACTAACACCATTTATCTAGCATGCTGCAAATCTCTAACATACAATCCTATAGCTTTCATTGACCAAGAGTTTGTCACTATACTCAATTCGAATATATTTTATAGGCAACTAAGAATCATATGAAGGAATTTGCAGCAAGATTGAATCACAATCTCATGTAAGCATAAACGTAACCCATAGCATGCATATTCTACATTCTACCACCAACACAAAGGATTTAGCTACTCATATTCATCAACATAGACATCAAATCATATGAATTGTAAATAGAATACATCAAATCAAACTACTTGACAAGAGATAATGATACAATGTTACCACCAAGCTGTCACTAATCGGTGGGTATTGATGAAAACCTCTCCGTAGATGAAACAATGGATGAAATCCTATGCCAAAACCTTTAATCCAATCTAAAATACAATGTAATCTGAGTTTTCTCTGAGTTTTGGGGCTTAGGAGCTCTCCAAAACGAAGCTACAGTTCAAAAGTCTGAAAAAAGTAATAGAAGATCAGATCTAAGAAGGAAAATCCGAAAACGTAACTGCTGCCAAGCGGACCGCCTGGAGAGGCCAAGCGGAGCGCTTGGCAAGCGAAGCGCTTGGGCCCTCCAAGCGCTTCGCTTGGCTACTGTGCCAAAGCTCCTGGAAAATGAAGCGGAGCGCTTCACTATTCCAGGCGCTTAGCTTGGCTCCTGGGCAGATTTTTGTCTTCCAACTCAATCTTTTTGCCCTCGTACGGCCCTCGGGTGCCTTGGACTCATCCTTCTCGATGCTTATTGATGCTCAAACACTCACGAACAAGCCGTGGAGATCAAGGAACTTCAACGGGGCCATTTTCTATCAAAAAAAGCTCGTTTTTAGCTCCAAAAACGCTATTTCGTACCTAAGTGCCTGAAAATGCAGAAAACAATAAACGTGACACTATTCTACAAAACTAACCAAAAACAAGGCTAAAAGATAGCAAAAGAAGGTAAAAAAGACAAGATGAACGCGTCAAAAATACGTTCATCAAACTCCCCAAACCAAACCTTTGCTTGTCCTCAAGCAATAATCTATCCTAAATGCAACACAAAAGGAGTCTCATGCCAAGTAAAGTGAACTAATCTATTGAATCTACCAAATGGTTATGAACAAAACCAAATGAGCATGACATGCAAGTAGGTTGAAGAATGCCTCGATTGCGAATATACACATTCTCATGTGCACTTTGTTAAACATAGGAGTCTCTCGTAACATCTTCTACCTGGACCTGGTCAGTGACGACACAATGATGCATGTTATCATACTACAATTGCCCGTGCCTATGAAACCGAGGGCTTACTACTGTTCACCAAGCGAGACTTTTCCTCAAGAGAGGGCGAACCAATACTGGATCTCATCAAACGAAGGAGGGTTCCCTTAGAAAGATAACACTCCCCTATTCTACCCAGACTCTCAAGAATGAGCCTCTGTCAACCACTTCTTGAATAGCAAGACGAGGGTGGTCAAGAACAGGCCTTGGACAAAGGCGACACGAAACGAAAGATAGAATTTACAACTCGATATTTCACAAGGACAAAATATTTACATGACACTTGACACTACGAGACTGCTTTTGGCTTGCAACGACCCTTCTTTTGCTTTTGGGTCGTATTCTTTATTTTCTTTCTTCTTCTTTTTTTTTTATTTTTTTATTTTCTCTTTTTCTTTTATCTTTTTTTCTTCTTTTCTTTTTCTCTTTCTTTTTTTTTTATATAGGGGCAAGCAGCAGTACTAAGTGTCAAAAACACCTCCCCAAACCTATTCGAAAGAATAGGTTTGAGCACAAAGACGAAAAAGAAAAAGGAAAGGCTCTTTTACAAAGACACCTCCCCAAACCTATTCGAAAGAATAGGTTGGGACACAAAACAAAAAGAAAAAGAAAAAGGAAACTTTACAACGACTCTAGACGAAAGACAAGTATAACAACGTAACCCCCTCCCCAAACCTATTCGATAGAATAGGTTTAATACAAGGAATCACACACCTCACACTACCACCTTCCTAGGCATTTGGCAATCTCTAATCGAGGTGAAAAACTTGTCGCCTCTTACGTACATAATTACACGGGTTACAACCATAGATTCTAACATGCATCATTTTATAAGGTCATCGTGAACCGCAGTAGAAGAAACACCACTCGAGGTGATGTCGAGACTAAAATTTGAAAAAACAAGACAAATCACATGAACTTGAGTAAAATCAGGCATGTACGAACCACACAAGCATATAGTACTGAAAATTCAATATCCCCTCCCCAAACCTAAACTTTTGCTCGTCCTCGAGCAAAGAAAAGTTGACAAGAAAGGAAAAATTGGATTGAAAGTACACTTCCCTGAGATAAAGGTTCGTGTCCAACTCCTATAAAAGAGTAGTACCTGAAAAGACTCAAGAAACAAGTGAAAACGGGTGCACAAAGGTGAGAAGAATGGAAAAAACGAGGAAAATCTGGGTACAGGGTCCAGGCGGAGCGCTTGGCGGGAGCCAAGCGGAGCGCTTGGGAGGCTCCAGGCGCTCCGCTTGAAATTCCAGTAAGAACGAAATTCTCACTGGAATTCCAAGCGGACCGCTTGGGCTTGCCAAGCGCTTCGCTTGGCTCTGTTTCCAGATTTCCGATGTTTTTTCCTATCTTAATCACCCAAGGCACCAAGACAAACACTAGACTAACGAATCACGACAAAAGGCACACAGGGCACAACTACAAAAGCAAATAAAGAGGAAAAACTAAACTACATGCAAAGAAATACCGCAAAGGTTATCCATTATCAAATGGGAACGAATCTCGTGCATTCGTTCCATTACTCCTTGCATCTTGGGAACCATCTTTGGCTCCTCTCCTCAAGTCCTCAAGCAAATCCATGATTCCCTGAAAATAAAAATCAACTAAATTAACAAAATCAAAATCTAAGAAATAACTAAAGGAATCAGAGGGAAAATAAAAAGAAAAAAGTGGATCAAAACTCCCTTGAAGCTCATAGGTGGGTGCATGGACCAGAACATAGGAGTCAAGATCAAGATTGTCTGTAGCAATAGAATCCAAACATGTCGATTCAGAGACACCAAAATCTTCAGAGAGTAGCTCCTCGATCTCAACACAACTCAAGACAACACTGTCTGACTCAGGTGAAGCAATGGATTCAGTCATCACCTCCTCCACGACTTCTTCTTTACCAACAGTCTTGACATCCTCAATTAAGGACGTGGAATCCAAGCAAAGCACTGAAGAGGCTTTGTCAATAGATTCTTCACAACATTCCTCTACATTGGCTATGTCGATTTCTGGTGGCGGACTAGCAAAGCGAGACGTCCATGTCTTTGAACCGGGAGGTGAGTGCCAATCCCAATGTTCCAGAAACTTGTTGGTTATTTCATCCCAAGTGTGCAATGATCTTTCCGGCGGGATTCTGAGCCACTCACGAGCGCTCCCTCTCAAGGCTCCCATAAATCCCCTTATACAAAGCTGCTCATGTGATAAAATAACCCCCTCCACATTCTCACGAGGTATCCTCAACACACCTTCCTCGAACGTGTCTAAGAACCCTCTTGGATCATCACCACTCGAAAACGTGGAAACAATGGAGTAGTACGAAGGATCAAAGTCATAATCCTTGCAATCTTCGTCCAATGTTATGCAAGGCCCTCGAGGTTTCACATACCTTGTCAAAGAAGCTCGCATACTCATCCTTACAAGGAACTAGTTTTTGCACATGAGGAAACAAGAAGCCAAGGAGCAGAATCCACAAAAGAATTAAAAAAACTTGCAAGGACAAAAAACCTCTAATCTAATAATATATACAAAGAGCGCAAGCACGCAAGGTAACCAAGAGCAGATTAGATAAATTTTCTGAAAAAGATAGGGGGAAAGAAATGAGGTGAGAAAGTGATGTTGACTGAAAAACCAAAACAAAAACACCAACCAAAGGAGTTAAGTCCCCGGCAACGGAGCCAAATTGATGATGTCGTTTTTCACCAATTAAATTTGTTTAAAAGCCAAAGAACACTTATCACTACACAAACTAGAGTGCAATGGCAAGTTTTCCCCGAGTGTCGTTCTCTCGGGATCTAATGTGGCTTCGATTGTGGTTTTTGCTAGTTATTTCAGTCAACGAGTTCAAGTGTTTATAGAATCGCTTTCTTAGAACAAAGCAACGAGAAATCAGATTGTTGTAATCAAGTTTGGAAAACGGTTGGTGGTAGAAATCAAATACACATGCATGGGTTACGAATATGCTCACAAGTTCAGTGCGTAAAACCTTCGATCAAGTCTGCTAAGCAACTCGTCTAGGTAACTTTCAAGACACACATCATTAAAGACCACTATCAATACTTTAGAGGTGCTTGTCACTAACACCATTTATCTAGCATGCTGCAAATCTCTAACATACAATCCTATAGCTTTCATTGACCAAGAGTTTGTCACTATACTCAATTCGAATATATTTTATAGGCAACTAAGAATCATATGAAGGAATTTGCAGCAAGATTGAATCACAATCTCATGTAAGCATAAACGTAACCCATAGCATGCATATTCTACATTCTACCACCAACACAAAGGATTTAGCTACTCATATTCATCAACATAGACATCAAATCATATGAATTGTAAATAGAATACATCAAATCAAACTACTTGACAAGAGATAATGATACAATGTTACCACCAAGCTGTCACTAATCGGTGGGTATTGATGAAAACCTCTCCGTAGATGAAACAATGGATGAAATCCTATGCCAAAACCTTTAATCCAATCTAAAATACAATGTAATCTGAGTTTTCTCTGAGTTTTGGGGCTTAGGAGCTCTCCAAAACGAAGCTACAGTTCAAAAGTCTGAAAAAAGTAATAGAAGATCAGATCTAAGAAGGAAAATCCGAAAACGTAACTGCTGCCAAGCGGACCGCCTGGAGAGGCCAAGCGGAGCGCTTGGCAAGCGAAGCGCTTGGGCCCTCCAAGCGCTTCGCTTGGCTACTGTGCCAAAGCTCCTGGAAAATGAAGCGGAGCGCTTCACTATTCCAGGCGCTTAGCTTGGCTCCTGGGCAGATTTTTGTCTTCCAACTCAATCTTTTTGCCCTCGTACGGCCCTCGGGTGCCTTGGACTCATCCTTCTCGATGCTTATTGATGCTCAAACACTCACGAACAAGCCGTGGAGATCAAGGAACTTCAACGGGGCCATTTTCTATCAAAAAAAGCTCGTTTTTAGCTCCAAAAACGCTATTTCGTACCTAAGTGCCTGAAAATGCAGAAAACAATAAACGTGACACTATTCTACAAAACTAACCAAAAAACAAGGCTAAAAGATAGCAAAAGAAGGTAAAAAAGACAAGATGAACGCGTCAAAAATACGTTCATCAAACTCCCCAAACCAAACCTTTGCTTGTCCTCAAGCAATAATCTATCCTAAATGCAACACAAAAGGAGTCTCATGCCAAGTAAAGTGAACTAATCTATTGAATCTACCAAATGGTTATGAACAAAACCAAATGAGCATGACATGCAAGTAGGTTGAAGAATGCCTCGATTGCGAATATACACATTCTCATGTGCACTTTGTTAAACATAGGAGTCTCTCGTAACATCTTCTACCTGGACCTGGTCAGTGACGACACAATGATGCATGTTATCATACTACAATTGCCCCGTGCCTATGAAACCGAGGGCTTACTACTGTTCACCAAGCGAGACTTTTCCTCAAGAGAGGGCGAAC
>JAHHQI010000260.1:0-13088 GCA_028274465.1 Plantago ovata | reverse complement strand
GGACAATCGAGAAACGTTCCCATAACTGCGCATAGTTGTTCGAAGAAGGATTATCGAACAATGGAAGTACCCACCGGACACTCCCATCGATGTATACTCTACACCGAAGTGTCTATGAGAACCGGTAAGTTGTCGAAGTGATGCCAGTCGTCCTTTGTACTTACAGGACTTTATCACCACATTTGTTGCCCCATATCCTTGGTGGACCCGTCGATGTCAGCTCTGAATAAGCAGTTGACCTAAGACACGATCCAGGATTATGGCTACATACAAATGGGGATGATAAGTGATTCTGTGAAGGATTCATCTCTCAAGTGTAGCACAGGAGAGTACTGCTCATAGTCTGCATAGTTGTATTGGTAAAGTCACTGGCCAGTGCAAATGATATATTATGATGGTCATAAGTATATCTTAACCAAGCAACTCCCTGAGACGCCCGTGGATGTATTATTGGGATAGACACTTCATCGATCCTAGATGCATTCGAGCAAGTCAGATGAAGGGACGTTACCATCGCCGCGTTGAGCGCAACAGACTTCGCAACGAAAGGGTTAGCTTTGAGAAACCTCTCAAACGTCCTCATGTATTAATATTGCAAATGGAACCGTCTGGGAATTCCATGTTGCCTAGTCTAGGACTTGCTTAATACGATGAGGCCCTATGGGTCACACTATGTGGTGATTTAGCTTATCAGAATATCCTTGAAGATGGAATCGCAATTAATTTGGAATTAATTGTGATTGATGGATTATAATTGATTTGGAATTAATTATAATATTTGGTGGCACAATTAATGATTTGGAATTATTAATTGAATTGGCTAATTAATTGTATTTTATGTAAATACAATTAAAGATTATATTTTGGAAATATAATAGAGGTTTGATTTGAAAGGATATGTTAATTTAGAATTAACATATGCACATGGGCAAAATCTACTTGGAGTTTGAATTGCCTTAGAACTATAAGTGGGTCCCAAAATTGGGACCCACCTATCTCCTGTAGGACTGGGCGCGCGCGCGCGCGTAGATGAGATAGGGGAATGAGTTCGACTCCTTCCTTTATTAGAAGTCCAAGGGATAAGTTAGATTTTCCTGATTGAGTTTTAATTTGATTGGGAATGAATCTAGACTTGATATTGGTTTACTAGTGCGATAAGAATTAGATTCTTATTCCTTTACGAAGTCTAATTGCTTATGCTTTAGGCTTCTATTGACTACTATATATAGTAGACTATTAGAGAGCTTTGGCTACAATTTTACACCAAGTTATTCTACCCAGTTTTCTTAGAGAAAATAAAAAGCTCTCCCCTCCTCTAAATAGCCACACGCGCACGCCACCTCTACCGGAGGAATCGCCGCCCCGTCTTCTTGGTCACGCAAAGAATATCCTAGCATTCTTCCGATAGGCTGTTCATCCGTGGATACGAAGGTTGAGGTTCTAGGAGCTGGAAACTAACTCTTATTGTCTTGCAGATAATCAGAGTATTGCAGATATCTTCGACTTCGGCGAAGGAGAAGATACACCGGATTATTACGAAGACTTGGAAGCTGCTTTGGAAGTAAGGTTAGTCTTCTAATTGACGTGTTTATATATACGACATATACATAATCAATTAACATGTATGTTAAGAATTTTTTGAAATTCCGCTGCGTACCCTAGGGGTAACTCTAACCGTATTTTCTAACAGTGGTATCAAAGCCAGGTTAATTGATTAAGTATATACGTATATATATTGTATGATTTGTAGATATGTGGATGCAATTCATTCTATGATTAAGTCGATGTTAAAAGTTTTATTTTTATATAAATTTAGAATTTATATTTAAAAAAAAAAAATATATTTTATATATATATATATAAAATATATATATATATATATATATACATATATATATATATATATATATATGTATATATAGATATATACATATATATATACATATATACATATATATATATATATATATATATATATATATATATATATATATATATATATATATATATATATATATATACTATATATATATATATATATATATATATATATATATATATATATATATATATATATTTACGACCGGGGCCGCAGGCACGGGACCTAGTCCCGTCCCATATTTTAATAAATATATATATTTTCGGGTTGGACCCAAAATTGAATTTTGAAAATTTTGAGGATTGAATTTTATATTTGGAATATAAATTTGATTTAATTATAATTGTTTTTAACTAGAGGGGTTAAATTTAATTAGTATAAAGTTAAAGGGCTTATTTGTAATTTATCAATTTATTGTTTATTGCAATTAGTCCTTCTACTTTTGAATTTTAGATTTAACACCTCCAAGGTTTCAAAAATTACAATTAAGTCCTTCGGATTTTCGAAAATTGCTACTTGGTCAATAGAATATTTGATTTTTCAATCTAGTCCAAATTTTCAATTATTTCATAGAGATTATAAGTATGCGATTATAATTTTCATATTGAAATTATGAAGTCATTTGTCATCCACATAGGCTACTACTTATTTCATATGCTCGATATGCTATTGTTTGACAATGCATGTTTAAATACCAAGTATTTTACTTTCCGTTCGACCGCTATGCATGCGAGGGTAGGCGGCGCCCTCTTATATGTCGGACCGCATATTTATGTATGGGTAGGCGGCACCCATTATGTGCTTGACCGCGTTTAGAACTAGAATGGATAGGCGGCATCCATTACGTGTAGACCGCTCATGCATGATGGGTAGGCGGCGCCCTTATTTGTTTGTAGATGACTGATAACAACCCTCAAGCTACAAGCCCCAACCAATATAAGTACAAATATATATATATGTATGTATTTCTGAGATGCTTTCCATAGGGTGCTTTAATTCTGAACTTTCATTGCGTTTTCTTGTATTGGCGACCTCGTCTTACAGACTCGCAGTGATCGTTAGATTAGAGTAAGCCTATGGTCATGACTTACTGCATATTGTATCTAGCGACCTCGATAGGTACAGTATGTAGGGCATCGGGTTAAATTAGATTTAACAACCAAGAGTTGCGTGACGCAATTGGATAGTCCTACCGGTCATATTATGCTATGCGACCAGCCCCCGTTGGAGTATAGCATAGTATGGATTTGAATCTTGGCCACTACGGTAACTTGTTGGACATTACCCGTACGTTTATTGTGGGGGCAAGCATATGTGAAAATAGTGGGAGCTAAACAGCTAAAGGACCTTGTTGTTTAGTTATGTTGACTGTGTATTTAGAAATAATATTGCAATAGTTGATTTATTATTTTCGTTCTATATCATTTCTCCTTAGGATTTTAGAAATGGCGAGTATCTCGCTCCGTGCTGTCTTAGAGAAGCAAATTTTTACCGGACCAAACTTCCTAGATTGGATCAGGAATATACGTTTGGTGCTGAGGTACGAAAAGATTGAGTACGTCTTGGACGAGGTCATTCCCGTGTGCCCCGAAAATCAGACTGCCGATCAGGTTGCTGCTTGGAATCAAGCCAACAAGGCAAAGGCTGATAAGTATCTTGAGGATGCTAGATCCGCGCAGTGTATTATGCTGGCGGCAATGAGCAATGAGCTCCAGAGGCAACATGAAAGCATGTTGCCGTATGAGATGCTGAAGCATCTTGAGTCGCTCTTTAAGACGACAGCTAGAAGTGTTGAATTTGATTTGATCAAAGAGATACACAGATGCAAGCTCAGTGAAGGAGGGAACATGTCTGAGCATGTTCTCAAAATGATTGGTCCCTCTGAAAAGCTTGCCGATGTCGGCGTTAAGCTAGAGAACAAGATCATGGTGATCTTTGTCCTTCAATCATTGCCGAGTTCGTATTAGCAGTTCATCATTAATTACACGATGAATGCAAAGTACGTAACACTGCCTGAACTTCATAATCTGCTGAAGACATATGATCAAACTCTTCCTAAGAAGAAAAAGTCGATCATGCTTGTTGGGCAACCGTCTAACCCAAACCCGAGAAACAAAGGTGCTAAGGGTAAGGGAAAGTCGGGAGCCAAGGCTAACACTTGGAGTGATAAGCCTAAGCGTCCGAACCAGAAAAGAAAGTTCAATAGAAGCGGAAGGGTGCGCACAGATGAATGTCTTTTCTGTAAGCAGAAAGGACATTGGAAGAAAGATTGCCCTAAGCTTAGGGCAGATCAAGCTAAGAAGCCACCGCCTTCTTGCTCAGGTATGTTTGTTATTGAAATGAACATGAATACTTTTGACTCCAATGGTTGGGTATTGGATACAGTCTATGGCTCACACATTTGTAATAATGTGCAGGGGCTAATTGATCACAGGCTAGTCAAGCAAGGTGAAATCGACTTGCATGTTGGGAACGGCAATCCAGTTGAAGCCAAACGCGTTGGACGCAGCAAGATAGATTTACCTTCGGGATAATGTTTAGAACTTGATAATGTTTATTTTGTTCCATCCATTGTTAGAAATATTATTTCCATTGCATTGATAGACAATATGGGTTTTTCCTTTCGATTTGTGAATAATACTTATTATTTTTCATTAAATGATCAGTATTATGGAAAAGCTCGCTTGGTGAATGGTTTATATATTTTCCAAAGTAGTCTACCTTTATTTCAAATACATAACAAACAACCGTCTTCAAGTAGGAAGAATAATCCATCTTATCTATGGTATTGTCGGCTAGGCCATATCAATGAAACACGGATTCAAAGACTAAGGAAGTTGGACTACTTAGAACCATTTGATTTTGAATCATATGGTACATGCGAATCATGTGTTAAGGGTAAGATGACGAACAAACCTTTTGTTGGACAAGGTGTTCATGCCACTCACTGCTTAGAGCTCATACATACCAATGTATGTGGACCTTTTAAAGTCCATGCGCGTGGGGATTATCCTTGCTTCGTTACCTTTACTGACGATTTCTCAAGGTATGGATATATTTATCTTATGAAGAATAAATCCGAGACCTTTGGAAAATTCAAGGAGTTTAGGATGAGGTTGAGAATGAATTGAACCTAAGGATAGTCACTCTTCGATCAGATCGAGGAGGTGAATACCTTAGTGAAGAATTTATCGACTACTTGAAGGAAAATGGAATTCAATCGCAATGGACTCCTCCTGGAACACCACAGTTAAATGGTGTGTCTAAGAGGAGGAATTGAACCCTGTTAGACATGGTAAGATCAATGATTGGATTCTCGACTCTTCCAAAGTATCTGTGGGGATATGCACTACAAACTGAAATCTACATTCTGAACCGTGTACCATCTAAATCAGTGGAGAAAACTCCTTATGAGTTATGGAAGGGAAAGAAGCCCTCACTGGGCTATCTTAGACCTTGGGGCTGTCCTGCGATAGTCAAACTGATGCTCACTGATAAGT
Source organism: Plantago ovata (assembly GCA_028274465.1). Taxonomy (NCBI): domain Eukaryota; kingdom Viridiplantae; phylum Streptophyta; class Magnoliopsida; order Lamiales; family Plantaginaceae; genus Plantago; species Plantago ovata. The sequence goes on along the minus strand of JAHHQI010000260.1, from coordinate 7,709 downwards.
TAGATGCCAAGGGTGTCAAAGTATATTTCATAGGCTATCCTCGTGAGACGAGAGGCTATGAATTCTATCATGCTGAAGATCACAAGGTGATCGTATCTAGAAACGTCAAGTTTTTAGAAGCTGAATACCTCAAAGAAGAGAGGTTAGATGACATGATAGAACTTGAAGAAATTCAAGACTTTGACACGCGCGAACATGAGGTCTCTATATCTTTCTGGCAACTTTACGTAAGGCAGAGTTTGGTTTTTTGGGGGTCGATTGATCTTCCAATATGCTAGTTTCAACAACTCCCGTTCGTTACACTTCTTCCTAGCTGCTTGGCCTGTAGTGGGTATCTGGTTCACTGCTTTAGGTATTAGTACTATGGCTTTCAACCTAAACGGTTTCAATTTCAACCAATCTGTAGTTGATAGTCAAGGCCGTGTAATTAATACTTGGGCTGATATCATTAACCGCGATTTGGACTCAAGTTCAGTGGGAGTCCTGTGATTAGATCAACAGTTGAAACCACACCAATAGAACCCGTTGTCAACCAACCTGTGCAACAAGTTGCACAAGAGCAGCCTCTCGCAAGGGAACAGGGTCGCGGGGCGCGACCAGCTGCATCAGTACCCATTGATAATGTTCGTGTTACACGAAGCCAGAAAAGAAAAGCACCAGAACCAGTCGAGCTCCGTAGGTCGAAGAGGATCCCAAAAGGACCTCAGAAGCAAAGCCTTATGATAGAAGACATCAGTGAACTTGATGTCGGCTTATCAGATCGGGAAGATCCCGAGACCTACAAAGAGGCAATAATTGATATTGACTCAGGCAAATGGCTAGAGGCCATGGAATTGGAGATGGACTCCATGTACCGGAACCAAGTTTGGAACTTGGTAGACTTGCCCCAAGGGGTTAGACCTATTGGGTGCAAATGGGTCTTTAAACGAAAGACAGATGCCGATGGCAAGGTACAAACGCACAAAGCTAGGCTTGTGGCGAAAGGCTACACGCAAAGGTATGGCATCGATTACGATGAAACCTTTTCAACGGTAGCAAAATTGAAGTCCATTCGAATTCTACTTGCGATAGCTGCCTACTATGATTATGAGATCTGGCAGATGGATGTAAAGTGTTAGGAAACTTGTAATTTTGATGAGCAATTAACCATGCTAAATTAAGGAAAGTCCAGTAATTAGTACTCTTAAGGTCCATAGGAATTTAGAATTTTAAGGACATTGTAAAAGAGGAACGTTTGCTGATGACTTAGATTAGGTGTTAGTTAAGAAGGTTTTTCACGCGAATGATGTATTTTATTTTCTGAAAAGAAAATAACTTATTGATGCTGAAGCTTATGATGTATCTTATTTTCTGAAAAGAGAATAACCTATTGAAGCGTTTAGAAACCGCTCAGAATCTTGAAGACTTTTGAAGATCTGAAGACTTGAAGAATTCGAAGATCTGAAGACTAGAAGATTGCTGAATACTGGCATCTACAAAGGCACGTGTTACTCAGAAAGTGGAAAATTCAGCAACAGCATTGCATAAGTGAAAATCTGAAAGACAGAGTAGGTTGTGCTTGCTGAAACTGAGACTAACCACTTGCTGATGGAACGTATGTGACCCCTTGCTGAAAGTACTTGAATTTGCGCTCCAATGTTACTGTTTGAATTCTATGCAAATATGCATTAAATGCAAAGCTTACACGCGAAGGACATGAAGACTAGAAGACAAACAAAGACGCTGCTGAAAGTACAAAAACAAGATAGTGACATGTTAAGGAACAAAAGCCTTAGGATTTGAAATTCAAACGGCTCCTTACTTACACTATAAATACCGGTCATCCGGCGAAGAGTTGAAGTGTGTCAACAACGTGATCAAACTCTCACTTGTGCTTAAAACTCACATACCTTCAAACTCTCTACAACTGCCATTGATCCGTTCCAAGACTTAAAGCTTGAAAAAGCTACTTGTGAAGAAGTAGAACAAACTCGGCTAAGAAATTAGTTAAGTGTTCTTTCTTTCGAACAAGAACAAGTCTTGACACCAGAAACAATCAAACTTGTTTACTGCAAAGTATTCAAAGTTGTGTTTCTTAGATTACTTGTTGTAACTGAATAAGTTATAATTAAGTTATCTCACCACAAAACTCTCTAACTGAAAATACACCCTTTCAGGCGTGATATTCAAGGGGAACTTAATCGAGCATAGTTTTGCTGATTAAAAGTACCAAGTTTGGTGGAGAACAAGGTTACGTTCTCTAGATTAGGTTGGAGACAAAGCAAGTGTGCTTTGGTTTCTGTTGAATCGCTCTAGATAGGAGATTGTAAGGAACTTCAATCATATCTTAGTGGATTCAGTCCTAGAAAGGACGAAGTGGATTAGTTGAGAGATTACGCCACTCTCAGATACCACTATAAAAGTGTTTGTGTGATTTACTTACTGTACTTAGTTTTCAGCATTTCATATCTGTTTGTACACAGTCACTCACATCACTTGCTGAAACCTTTACTTACTGAAAAAGCACTTATTGTATCAAAGACTTCCGCTCTCTGATTTTAAGTATCAGCAAACCAAGCTACTGTAAAGTAACTTACGCTTGCTGAGAAAGTTAAGTATTAGCAAACTCATTACTGAAAAGTAATAAGCACTTGCTGAGAAAGTTTTAAACGACGAAAGTTTGAAAAGACTATTCACCCCCCCTCTAGTCTTTTCTTGTTGTTTAAAGGGACCAACAAGTGGTATCAGAGCGAGGTTCTTTAACCTTCAGCACTGAACCTAGATCCCCTTAGGTGCTTTCCGTAAATCACTCTCACTTGATCAGTTTGGTAGTGCTTTGCTGACAGGATGTCTTTAGGAGATGCTCCCTTGCTGAAGCTGGAAAATTACGAGAAATGGCGAAACAACATGATGCTACATCTTGAGGCCATTAGTGATGAGATGGTTACCGTCATCAATGATGGACCTATCAAGATCACTAAGGTTGAAAGGAGTTTTCCTCACAAGACCACTAAAGCTGGAAAGGAAACTATCCTAGGCGAACCATCAGATACGGTTGTGCCAAAACCAAGAGAGGAATGGACTTCTGATAAAGCTAAGAGATTCCGTCTTGATGGCCAAGCAAGAAATATCATCATTCGATCAACTCCGGATACCATACAGTGCAAATTGTGGGGTGCTAAGACTGCAAAGGAGGCTTGGAAAATGGTTCAAGATCTTTGTGCTGGATCTGACAAGACCAAGGAAAACAAACTTGAACTACTTAAATTAAAGTTTCAAAACTTTAAGCAAGGTACAAACGAGTCACTGGAAGACTTGGATTTCAGATTCACAACTCTGGTTAGTGAAATGACAGCCTTGGGTGTTGGAAATCATTACTCAAATTCTGAGAAAGTGAAAACTATCATCAGAAGTCTGAATCAAGAATTGATCCACACTCAGAACTTCTATTATAATCAAGGAATGCCAGACATTACACCAACAGAGTTGTTCTCTCATCTTGCTACTGTCAATTATGAGACAAAGTAAAGAGAAAGTGTATTTGCTGAAAAATCGCAAAACATTGCTCTTGCTGCAAAGCCATCATCTTCTGAAAAGAAGAATGAAAAGAACCTACAGATGAAAACGCTTTGGTTGTCAAAAACATGAAGAAATTCATCAGCAGGGAACTTGAAAGGCGAAAAGCAAAAGAGAAGCTGAAAAAGCATCTTGGTAACAACTACCATAAGTACAAGAATGAGACTAGCTCGCTGAACAAGCAAGCTCAGCAAGCTACTTCATCAGAAGAACCAGCAGTTGGAAATGATCTATGTTTTTACTGCAAAAAGTCTGGACACTTCAAAGCTAATTGCCCTTTGCTGAAAGGCAAATCTGCTGAAAAGAAGAAGAAGTTCAAAAGAGATTTTATTGCTGAAGAAAAGAAGAAGCTTCAAGCAAAAATCGATGCATTGTGCATTGATACTAGCTCCGAAGACAGTGAGGATGAAAGTTCAGACACCGACGATGAAGAAGCCACTCTAGACGTGGAGATTGGCAAAGAAGTTTGTGGAATAGCTATGGAAGCTTATCCAGATGTGTCAAACTACGAATTCTACCTCATGGCCCGTCAGGTAAACAACCCTACCTCTTACTTAGACTCAGAAAGTGAAGACGAGATTGACCTTGATAAGATTCAAGGAGAAATCGAAAGATTTGAAGAAACTCTGAGCAAACAGCAAGAGAAACTATAATTTGCTAAAACTCTGACCAAACAGACTACTGAAAAGTACGTCTTGCTGAAGGAAGAGACAGAAGAAAAGGATGCTGAAATAAGGCGTCTTAAGAAGTTGATTGCTGAGGCTGCAGAGAAAAATTTTCAAATGGCATTAGAATTGAAAGAATATCAGTCCTCAATTCTAAAGTTACTTGCTGAAATTCAAGAGATGAAAAAGATGAAAATCAATTTCAAATCCTATGTGGACGCAAGTAATACGCTGACTGAACTAAACTCTTATTTGAGAGATCCATCTCAGAAAGAAGGTTTAGGAGCAACGTACGAAGGTGATAACGTAGAAATCTTGAGTAAAGATAAATCACCAATTTCCTTTGTACGTGCTGCTGATAGTGGTCTACCAGAACTCTATCAGATTGGTCAATATAAGGTTTCTGAAACATGCAATCAAGTACCTATGACCATAAAGCCCGCTGTTGCTACTCAAAGTAACAAGACTTTAAAAGGAAAACAGGTTGCTGAGAAGCAAACTGGAAAGAAAAAGGATGTTGTGAAGCATCCCGCCAAACAAGTTGCTGAAAGCAAGTTGTTAAGACTAAAGGAAAGATTACTAAAAGTAATCAGAAGTCCTTTGCTGACAAACCTGAATCAAGTAAGGTTGCTGACACTAAAGCTCAGCATTCTCCGAAAAGTGGACTAGGTTTCAAAACCAAGCAAAGTCAACTCTTTCATGAGTACAAGCAAAGTCAGCAAAGATACTTCAAGAGATGAAGAAAATCAAGCCTAAGAATTCTGAAAAGAATCTTAATGCTAGGGCTAGAAGGAACCTTGCTAGAAAAGAACTTACTGAAAAGTATGTTCAGCGAAAAGGTCAACCGAGCAAGACACACATCAAAAAGTGGATTTGACCAGTACGAGTCAAAAGTCTTTCAGCTCAAAATCTCCTAGTCCCTCAGCAAGTAGAAAACAAGTCAAAGTTGAAAAACTTAAGACTTGGGTTTCCACTGGACGCATTCTTGAACATGTTAATGGACATCCATCATTGGATAATTAACTTGTTTGCTCTTGATTGTGCAGACTTCAGCCACGGAGACAAACGATGCAATCTGACACTTTGATAGTGGTTGTGGAAAGCACATGACGGGCAACAAGAATAACCTTATAAACTATAGACGGTGGTCTAAAGGTCCAACAATAAGGTTTGCTGGTGGAGGCTCCGGTTCTACAAAAGGCTATGGTGATGTGAAGTTAGGATGCATAACCATTACTCGAGTTCTTTATGTCAAAAATCTTAAGTTAACCTTTTCAGCATGAGTCAGTTTGCTGACAAAGGATACTTCATCGAAATTAAAAGTGATGAATGTAAACTTGTAGATTTTGAGACTAAAAGGTAATAATGATTGCAAGAAGATCAGGAGTCTTGTACACCGTTGATTGGTCTTCAGCAATTGTTGAAAAATGCCTTGTCTCAGATCATGATTGCCTTGCTGAAAAAGCATGGTTATGGCATAACGAACAAGTCATCTAAACTTCAAGACGCTGAATAAGCTGTCTAAAAAGGCACTTGTAGTTGGATTACCTAGGGTTACTTTTAAGAAGGATGGTGTTTGCAATGCATTTCAGCAAGGAAAGCAAACCAAATCTTCTTTCAAGAACAAGGCAGTACCGTCAACTACAAAACCTTTACAACTCTTGCACATGGACTTGTTTGAATCTTCTTCAACAAGCTATGCTGGTAAGAAGTATGGTCTAGTCGTGGTAGATGACTATTCAAGATTCACTTGGGTAGTATTCATCAAGCACAAATCTGAAACCAAGACTGAAATACCTAACTTGCTGAATAAGCTTGAAGTCATGAAAAATGACAAGGTAAAGTCATAAGGACAGACCATGGTACTGAGTTTGTAAACCAGTACATAACTGAATATTGTACCTCAAAAGGTATACAACATCAGTTATCCTAGTAAGAACACCACAGCAAAATGGTGTTGCTGAACGGAAGAATCGTACCCTGAAAGAAGCCGCAAGAACAATGCTTGCTGACACTGAAATAAGTGAGGCTTATTGGGTTGAAGCGATTAATACCGCCTGTTATACTCAAAACAGATGTTTGATTACTAAGGAATACAACAAACTCCTTATGAATTGTTTGTTGGAAGACCTCCTAACATCACTCATCTAAGAGTATTTGGTTGCAAGTGTTTTTCTTAACAATGGTAGAGAATACCTAAGAACATTTCAACCAAAGGCAGACGAAGCGATATTTCTTGGCTACTCCTTGCATAGTAAAGCTATAGAGTTTACAACAAAAAGGCACAAAAGATTGAAGAATCAGTGCATGTTGTATTCTACGAAAAGTCACAAGGGTGCCTGCTGAAGAAGAAATATCAGAATGTATGAAAAAGCTAATCATACATGAGCAAAGAACTGAATCTGATGCTAGGCAAATCAAGTCAATTGAACTAAATGATGATTCTGACAATGACTCTCCTCCCCCGAGTCATGACAAGATAAATATAGTTCACGACAAAGAATTTCCAGCAAAAGACGCGGTTGCTCCGGAAGTTGCTGAAATTACGCAATCTCCAGTCTGCTGATGAAATACCTCAATCTAGCAATTGAACAAGCAGTTGCTGATGAACAATCTCAGCAGAGACACAAATTCCCAGTAGTACTGAACAAGTACATACTGAAGAGTCACATGCTGATGAGCAACATATCCTGATCCAACAAACAGAAAACCTGTTAATAAATGGATAGAGATCATCCCTCTACGGATATGATTGGCGATATTAATAAACGCCAAGTGACTAGATCCAAAGCTACTCATGGACTTGCTGAAGAAGCAACTGTCGTAGAAGTAGAATCATGTTCTCTTGCTTTGTGTCAGAAATTGAACCTAAAACCATAGAAGAAGCTTTAAAGCATTCTGATGGATAAAGGCAATGCAAGAAGAACTGGATCAATTTGAAAGAAACAAAGTCTGGAAACTTGTGCCACTTGCTGAAGACAAGAAAGCTATTGGTACAAAGTGGGTGTTCAGAAACAAGCTGAGCGAGTCTGGTGAAGTAACAAGAAATAAGCACGCTTAGTTGCTCAAGGTTACTGTCAGACTGAAGGATTGGACTATGATGAGTCTTATGCACCAGTTGCAAGATTGGATGCAATTAGGCTTTTCTTGGCCTTTGCTGCTCACAATGACTTCATTGTTTACCAAATGGATGTTAAAAGTGCATTCTTAAATGGTGAACTTGCTGAAGAAGTCTACCTAGAACAACCCCCTGGCTTTGAACTTCCCTCAGAAATCAAGATGGTATACAAGCTTCAGAAAGCTGTATATGGTCTAAAGCAAGCACCAAGAGCATGGTATGATACCTTGGCTAAGTTCTTGCTGGAAAATGGTTTCAAGAAAGGTGAAGTTGACAAAACTTATTTACCATGAACCATGATGGTAAATACTCTTAGTTCAAATTTATGTGGATGACATAATTTTTGGATCTAAGGACAAGCAACTTTGTGA
>JAHHQI010000026.1:0-52082 GCA_028274465.1 Plantago ovata | reverse complement strand
AGAGGAAAAAAGAGAGAAAGAGAAGGAAAATAGGATTTCGACTTTTAGGGATCGGTCTGAAAGTGGCGTCCATTTGACTAAAAAAGACAAGAAGAGAAAATGGGAAGGTCCGAAAAAAGCCTTTCCACGAATTTTTATATAAGATAGAATTCATCATGAATGGATCGTGAATGAAGAGTCGCTTAGGAAAGACTTCCTTCGAAAAAGAAAAGAGAAATCTTTGCTTTCCCTTTTTGCTTCAGAACCAATTCCGACTGTAAAAGACACTCAGCCGGACTATCCATCCCGCCAGTACTAGTATGAATGAGAGAAGACCAGACAACCTTTCCCATCGGGATATGCCCCTCGACATCTCTGATCGGGACGGATGCTTACGCGGAAATCTCTTAGCCAAGAGCAAGAGTCGATCGGCAGCTAGCACGTAGAGACCAAAACGAATAAGGGAGGTGAACCCTGTCGCACCTACCACACTGAACGCTTTAGAAAGGCCTAGTGCAGCTGCTTTTAGTTTAGGAACCTCGGTGATACTACTTTCACTAAGACAGAAAAGCGAGAAACCTCGATAAAAAAAAAGAAGAACCCATTTAGTTAGATAGTAGTTAGCAGTACAGAATAGAGGGAAAAAGGGCTTCGCAGGCGATCACCTATAAGATAAATAGAGGGAGAATGACTTGGATACGGATATCCGTTATTAGGTAGGAGACGGAGGACTTGTCAACCCCGCAAGTGCATTTGCTATTCGATTCCATCTTTGAGTGACTTTGGATTCCTTTGTATCTCTTGTCTACTTTTAAGTGATAAAGGGAAAAAAGAGAGACTTTCTGCTCTATGTCACCTATCAATAAATAGTAATAGAGCTGCCTTTTGGGCCGTCTCTATTCTTCCGAGTTTCATTTGATCATAGATCAGCACCTGACCTCTCATTAGAAGATGTCGTCTGACTCCGAGAAAAAACCTTTAAGTGCGAAGTAAAAGGGGCACTGTAAAGCGTTCGAATCTTTTCTTTTATCGGTATTTTTGGTTCTTACTGATGCCAGCATTTCGGATAATAAGGTGGGGTGCATAAATCTTTGAGCTAGGGATGGTCTACCCAGCCCCAAGGCAAATGCACAATAAAAAGAACGTCTGATTGAAGACTCCCATAGGTCACCTTACTAGAAGCTTTGTTTACTACACTTTAGGATTTGACTCTTTGGTCACTACAGATCCTTTTCGGGACATTCTCTTTCTTCAAATATAGGTAATCTAGGAAGACCCTTTATCCTACAAAAAGACCAAGGTTCACTCGCCAGAAGCCATTGAAAGGCTTTCGATAGTTTATGAGTAAAAAAAAGGGTTCCCCGTTCCAAATTTCGGGAGCTATATGCCTCCAATCAATCGTCAACCAGAGGGTGGTGCATTCATTCCCGGGCCTTGTACACCTGTCACACGATGGAAGTTGGACATGAGGTCCTTACAGGTGACTGGAATAAAGGCGTAACAAGACAAGGTAAACATAGAGGAAGCTTCGAGGAACCATCCCGGAGAATCCGATAAAAAGCGTACGCAAGGGATGAAGCGATCTAGTAGTTGGGTTAGGAAGCCGGCAAGGCGATGATCACTAGCTAGTCGATTCTTATGCATTGTAGGAAATAAGCAAGAAGTAGCTCGACCGACAAGGAGAAGATTGTCAGTAACGAAGCCCCTTCTTTTCTGAATCGAGAATATAGAAATAAAGCTTCTTCGGAGTTCGGGCTGAAGCCTATCTCCTTGGAACCCGGCTCATACGAGATGTTTTACTGATGTCTAAAAGAAAGAAGCAAATAGGAATTTCTTTGGTTGTTTGAAAGTCTATCATCTTATTTTATAGAAGAAGAAATGGATCTCCACTTATAGATCCTTGAGAATGATGGGAATGGGAGGAATCTTTTCTTTGCTTGGAATTGGAAAAAAAAGTCTAAAATAGCTTGGTCAGAGGAAAGAGACAATCTAGCTACTCCGTGCAATCTATCATCCGAAGCGAATAGAGATCTTGGAAATAATCCGCTATAGTTCCTATTCTTATTTGTCCTTCAGCAGTCGACCCCAACAAAGAGCCTTAAGTAGGCTATCCTATCGGTTGTCAAAGCAATGGCCTACTAGCCCTTTCTAGCTCTAGCTTTACACTATCGATCCCAGGCTGATCCATCCAATCACTATTCTCCTAATAGAAGAAAGAGAAGTGAAAGTATGCCACAGTGAACTACTTGATCAGAAGTGGAAACGAAAAACATGGCTTTTCCAAGACAATTTCCCCTTTTCTACAAAGTGATATCGAAGCCCAAGAGAACCCGGCAGAAGCATCGAGCGGCAGATACAGTGGGTCTGACCTCACAGTAAAGTTCAGTTTGCGATCGACTCATGTAGTGTGTAGATGGAAGGGCAAATCCATAGGGGAGGCCCCTCTCACGACTATGATGTTCTTCAACAACCTCCTATTTAGTATTTAGGCATGATTTTTAGATCCCACCTTATATTTCTGCTAAATCTCATCTGGATCGAACACAGAGGACTCCTACTTCTGCCAGTCATCACGAAGCGCTGGCACTAAAAACATCTACGAGGATCCCATAGCCATAGTCAACTAGCCGGGCCCTACTCTCCCTATATTCTAGAGTTCTCTTTGATTAAATAAAAGGCTTTAGGCAATCCGACTTCATCACCCGGAAGGGAAGCTTCCATGCTAGGCAAGAGCAAATCAAGTAAGACCAAAAAGGCTAGTGGTGATGACCAAAAAATGCTTAACCGCAAGAGAGAGAGGTCGAAGGAAGGGTATGCTAATAGATGAGAGCGACATTCTGAAATAAGTATGCCGTGCACCGATCTCCAACAAATGGCTTGGCCCTTACGAAAAAGCCCTCGTTGTTCCCATTTCATTCCTCCTATCACATGGCTCCCGACTTGAAAATAAAGGACCTTTTTCTCTTGGCCTAGATGGGAAAGTAAGCAATCTGCGAATGCCCCCATGGCTTTCTTGTCGCGGTCGGTCTCTCTTCTAGGCTGATTCGATCCGAGAAGCAGAGAGATCGTGGAAGGGGACGAAGGCATTCTTTTTTCTCTTTTTGAGACTATCCCTGGATGCCCATTCTGTGCCGTCTACTTGATTCTTCTTCTTTCCTTGCGGAATTGGTTCCACTCCTTTGGGACCGGAAACTCCCTCTGGCTTAAGTCCTCCTTATGAGAGGGGCAAAGAATTCTATGGAATTCTCGTTCGTATAGTGAACTTCTGGAGTCAGCTGGAAATGTCCTGGAAAATGAGACGAATGGACCTTCATGGCCTCCTCCCTTGTGCTTAACGGAGTCTTTTTTGTAGTCTTGTCTCGGCAAGCTCTCGCTTCATCTCCTCATCTTGACTCTACTTGGACTACTTTCCTGCCTGCTAGAGAAGGAAGATGCGAAAGTGGGCTTCTGGTCTTCGGGTTGGTCGAGCTCTTCTGGATCTGGATGTCCGGAACGAATGGACGGAAAACTGGAAAGGATTCATTTCCTCTTTTTGTGAATTGATCTATTGGAAATCCAAGAAAAGAGAACAAAGAAGTCCCTCGTTGAGGTCTATTTACCTTCTCTAGCCATCCGAGTAGACACCCCTTACTGGATTCCTTCTTTTCCTCTGTCTTTGTCCCGCTCCTTTCTCGTAGTCGGATTGGAACCAGCCTCATTGGCTCTGGGCTAGCAATCGGCTAACTACTTAGTCGACCGAGCGTGTAAAACCTTCCCGAAAGGGAGCCAATTCTTTAAAGCTCGAGTAGGCATTCGACTTGCGCGCCTTCTCTTAGATGATTTCCTTGTTCTTTTCGAGAGGGATTTGATGACAACAGAGAAAATTCTCTCACTTCGCTTTCTCCTATGTCTCTGGGGAAAAGCTCGACTAAAAAGAGAGGGAGAGCTTGCTCCAATACCAATAGTCAGTTAGAGTGGTCCGGTCCATTCAATCGAAGAAAGATTCGAGAGGAGTCCTCCTTGTCCAGTCTGGAATCATCCTAAATAGAGGAAGCTTCTGAAATGTTCTGGAAAAGAGTCTAACTTTCAGGGCCTATTGTTCCCCATCGTTCTCGGTCCCTGTCCGGCACCTGTGGAGTGGACCTATTTCGAGAAGTTGGGCCATTTCCTCATAGGCTAGAGAATCCCTTTGCCCGGCAGAGGATGTGGGCTAGTCTGCCTCTGACTTGTCTTCTGCTCGGACACTTCTATTACCTAATTACCCTATTTCTTCTATCCCCCGACAACAAGAAAAGATCATTACCCTTCCCCCATTCGGAGATCGCATACATAGGCTACTAAATGAATCCAAAAAGAGGGGCATTTGCATTCTTAACAAGCGAATTTCAAGGGCATTCCGAGGACAGTTCCGACATCGACTTTCTAGAAAACGACTTCAAAACAACTTCGAGTAGGATGGATGAAAAGAAGAACGAAGTCGCGTACGTAATAAACGCGGCCAATCTAAAGGGGTCTAAGAGCTAGGTCCATTGCTGGAGAATTGGCGCAATAGAATAGGTAGGCAGAAAAAGGCCCTTCCTTTGAAGAAAAAAGAGGGGATCATAGGAGGTTTTATAGCTCAGTGGTAGACCGGTCGGTTCTTAAAGACTTGGGTCATGGGTTCGAGCCCAACTTCCCCACTTCGAAGCAGAAAAAGAAAGGAAAAGAGAGAAAGACAAATGATAGGAAGCGCAGAGCTCCGTCTGATGGCTTATGCCACAGGTGCTCGTGAGCTTTAGTAGACGTCTGCTCATGACGAGAAAGCTATGCCCAAAAGAAAAGAGCCCGGCCTCAGAAAGGTACGTGTTACTTATCTTTCGCCCCGAGTAGCCAGTGTGCGGGTTCGTTAAGGACAGCTTTTGAAAGAAAAAAAGAGTGCTCGGTCGACGGAAAAGAAAAGGCCGTGTCGTCTATGCCAGGCCAAAGAGATGAATCGAGAAAAAGATAGGAGCACACAATAGCCAACGAGCCCAGGAAGTTCGACGGAATGGGATCTAAGTTCCCATTCTTGTTGGTTCTGCAGCTTCGGATATAGGAATTCTCCGCTATGCCTATATTGACTCCGAATCTTTGTGTTGACCGGGTTGGTTTGCCTTGTTACGACTTCACTACAGGTTCTTGAGTTGGTCGCATGGCTCTTTGTCTTCTTAGTTGACAATTTCGTCTCCTCGTTGTTAACTTGCCGCTCTATTCATCTAATTCGTAATCCATTCTCTTGATGTGGACTGACCCTTAGAGCTAACAGAAGAGTTCTTTTTTGTTGGCTTGTCCACCTTTGGTTTTAATGGACCACCTTTCCACTCAATTACCTAGATTCTCTCATTTATGTCTCTTGGTTCGACCTATGTCCAGGCTGTCTCGATCTGCTGATCTATAATCCCTTTCTCTCCTACGGCCAAGAAAGAAGAAGGGGAATCACTAGACTATATAAATGAAAAGGACGAAGTCGTATGAAATCCTATTGTGCTGCAGAAAACGTTGGATTCTTAGGGGCTTAAGCAACCAAAGCAATAGAATAATGGGATTCTCTGCCCCAGCTCTCTTCCACAAGGGTAGTGTAGACTTCTTTCGCTCTTTCTTTTCCAGGTGAATACGACAAGCAATGGGACTCTATATATACGACCATGATCTTGCTTCCATTTCAGCACGAAGGAAGGCTTTCGGAGCACAAAAGTTCGCAACTAAGAAGACAAAGAGCTCGATCCTGCAAGGTCGTGTTTGCGTAGTCCAAAAAAAGACCGGAAAGAATTTGCACTGGTCGAGAACTCTATGGGGCCTACTAGAACTTCATAGATAAGTCTTTCGTTTCGTAAAAAATGTCTATAAAAGAAGGGTGGAACAAAGAGATGTACAAAACCTACTGGGGAGAAGCTCGACTTCCACTACAAATCCATTACCACATGGATCCCTTTTCGATTGATTGTATAGATCCGTCCTGAAGGGTAAAAGGTTATGTTATGCATCCGGGCTTTCTTGTGAAAGGACTCCCAACCAACAACCAAGCCCATAGTACTTTAACCTAAAATATAGGAAAAGCTTTTGTCTTCTATGGTTCTTACCAGCAACATATTCTAGACTATTATCAATCAAAAGGTACCTTTTTGAATTGAAGGACTTTTATGCGAATTTGGATTCTACATCCTTATTCGCCCCTTCTGTACGTAGACTCAAGATTCTGTTCTTCTGTATTTATGGGTTTCGGAAAACAACTACTTACAAGATAGAATTACACCTGCGCCTGTATGTTACGAATTCTGAACTAGTAGATAAATAGTAGACTCTCCATAATAAAGAAAAGGAAGGGTGGGTAGAATAGGTGGGGATACGTGCATGTTCCCAATACTAGTCAAACCCCTGTTTGTTATTGTTATCTAGGGGCTACCGGAAAGAGGGCCTTAGTTTCTACTAAATGAAAAAGGGATATTGAACTATTTCTATTTCAGCGAGGTTGCTTTTTCACAGCGCCCCAAAGCCATGGATCTGGGGCTTGAGGCTAGCTCATCCAAGTCGTTGATATTCATGCAGTAGATTAGTTGAGAACTATTCTCGATCAGAAAAGTGAAAAAGAAATGGATTAATAAAAAGGAAGGACGCTCTCGAAACGTTCTTTCATGCCTATATGGATATAGTAATCAGATCTAATCCACGAAAAAGAGGCAACGAAGATCTTCTAATTTTCTTATTTCTATAGATAAAACCCTTAATAGGAATAGATAAAATAGAACAAGATTCCTATTCTACCAATATTTTTCACTTACTTAGTAAATGAAAAGCACTTCGAATTGTTGATTAATCGTCAGAGATGGCTTAGAACCAATAGTTCATTATCTAATGGATCTTTCTTTGGTATTATTGGGGATTCGAGCCTTTATCCTTTGACTAAGTTTACGGATGCGTTCATTCGATTCAAAAGTAATCTCCAATTCTCTCATGATTGCACTGCTTGCAAGTCTCACGTCTTTCTACTTTCTTCGTCGATTCTAAGCCTTTTCTTTTCTATTCTGCTACTAGAATTTAGTGAACCAGGAGAGAGATCCTCTATTAGGAGATTCTTCCATTTGTCTAATCCAATGCCGCAACCCGCTTTACTCCTCTAAGTGATAGACTTTCTTCATCTTTTAGGAGTAACCAATCAGTTCACTAAATTATCTATTCGGAACGTCCCTGAACTAAGGGTCAGCCTTTAGTGAATTATATATCTTTTTTTTACATTTCTAATAATTCTCACTGATCGTCGGCCCACCCGTGTAAGGACAAAGAAGATCCCTCTGGCTCCAAGCCCGATGCTTGAGAAAAAAATCTTTCCCCACTGCTGCAAGAACAAGACGTTTTTTAGTTCTTTCATCCATCTCTTTTTGATCGATCGTCATACTATACTCGGAATCCTCTTGACTAATGGAAAATGATTCTATGGTATGGATTGATCAGAAGTTCTATCTACTTCAACCAATAGATCTTTCCTATCCGGTCGAATCAATTAGCTAAAACCAGCTGCGAGGGACTGTGAACAGCGTATATAGAGTGGATCGAAACTAAGAAAATGGCATTAGAGAAAGCCTCCATTCTATCAAGAACTTCTACCGGCATAACAGAAGAACTTAGTCCATCTTATATCTATGTTGCCCCATCCCTTCTCAATCTCCAAAGCGATAGCCACATGAAAAGAAAAAGGGCTCGTAAATCGATAGAAAGAAAGAGGCAAGCTCCGACTAACAAGATGCCTGGACCAATAAGCAGAACCCATTCGAAAGCTAGTCCT
This sequence comes from Plantago ovata, assembly GCA_028274465.1. Taxonomy (NCBI): domain Eukaryota; kingdom Viridiplantae; phylum Streptophyta; class Magnoliopsida; order Lamiales; family Plantaginaceae; genus Plantago; species Plantago ovata. Next base: position 44,326 of record JAHHQI010000026.1, on the reverse strand, counting down.
TAGCCCAAGTAAGCCCCCTGCAACACATTGACCAGTCGCTTAACAGGATCGGATTGAGCCCTGCGGGAACAACATTGCAGAATGGATCCCTATGAAGTTTTTTCATAGGCTTAGAGACTTTCCATCTTTCAATAGGCTGTCCACAAATAGGGAATCTTTGACTCCCACTCATCCCCCCTCAAAGGAGATGCAGTAAGGGAGGCTTTTTGTCGAAAGCAGAAGAATCAGACACATTCTCAGCCGACGCAGAAAGGCCCTATCACCTACCATTTGTTGAGCTCCACTCTTCAGTCGGAACCAGAATCACGTCACGTATAGTAAAGGGCCTTCGAACTAGACATTTCTAGATAAACCATTCCAGATACGGATAAGGACTCAACGCAACATAAGGAAAGATTCATCCATTAAGAGAAGGGTCAAACTTTCACCCAAAAATGGAAGGCCTTTCCAGACCATGGTATCCAAAGGGAAATACACTCCAGAACCGTCCGAAGCCGCAGTCAGAGAATAGAAAAAAGAAGTAAATAGATAGGGTTCCCCTCTTCACCTCAGGCAGTCAAAGATGTATACCAATTTCAAATGGCATTGAACGAGCTATTTCCACCCACCCATCGTAATCATAGAGGATCTACTAAGAATCCCTTTAGAGCACCCGAGAACGCTTGCCTTGGCTGGCTTCTTGTTCTCGAATTCCTATACCTGTAGAAGAAGAGGTTCTGCCATTCCTTGCCATCTTTCTCTTCCGGTCCCGGGACTACTCTGGGCTAAGGCGGATGCCTTAAGTCTCCGAGCAATGTGAAATGAATCGTTAGGACTTTTGCTTTTTCCATGTCGACCTTTCCGTCAAACGACTCTGGTCGTGCATGGCCTGCTAGCTCCGTGTGACGGGAGGTGTGTACAGAAGGAATTCACCGCCGTCCGGCTTCTGATCTTGGGCTGGAATAATAATGGGATCTAACCAACGGATAGAGGATGGGAACTACTTTTCTAATCTTGATCTTTTGAATCAAAAAGAAAGAAAAATTCTCTTATCTTCCTTGTTTTGTTCGCTGTAATGTAAATCGGACCCAATAAAACCTTTCTTTATATACGCAATTGTTAGATCAAGGTTTCTACGGAGAGAATCTCATAAGATAAGAGAGATAGCTTTCTCTATCCTTCCTTTCATTTCTCCCCCGAAACGAATCTTTTGTGCGCTTGCCTAGCGTAGATCGACCCTTGAGAAGGTTGGAAGTATTTTTATAGATAAGATGCCATGCAGAAGGCAGCATTACGATGGGGCCCCACTTCCGTCTGAGGCAAGCGTTGCACGCCTTTGCTCCCCATGAGTCCCCCTGTACCACGTGTCCTTGTTGCCCTACGTAGTAGCTCGTTATAATCTTTTCGGTCTTTCTCTCTCGTTTAGCTAGTCTTAGAAATAGATCCTTATCCCCATTTACCAGGACATATCTATTCCATTTTAGGCTATCTATTCAGAGAGCAGCTATCCAACTAATCCTATGCTATGTCGCACCACGATCATACATATTAGCAAGAACTCCAGATAGACTTTCCGGCCCCCCTGCTTATTTTTGACTTTTCACCCGCCGAATTCCTTTTTTCTTTTCGGTCCCATTGTCATGGAGAAAACTATTCTGCTTAAGATCTACTCTCTTCTCTGAAATAAGACTTCTCTTCTTTCAGGGAAAGTTCTTTTTCCTTCTTGTGTCGGGCCAAGGGAAGACCTTTTTTCTAGAAAGCATAGCGAAGGAGCCTTTATTGCTCCAACCTCTAGCTTGATGGGGGCCTTCCTTCGTTTCACTTAGGATACAGCTCTCTCGGCTCTCTTCTGTAATAACTACAATCTCTACCCAGAGCTAAAAGGATATCGTATTTCATTTCCTTTAGCTGCCCTTTTCTTCTCTCTCTTATCGCCCCTTATTCATTCGTTTTAGCCCTATTATTCACTTGCTAGTCCAACGGGTGATCTCACTTCGAAGTTTTTCTTTTTTTTCTAAGCTGAGAAAGGGATCTTCTTCTGCTATACATTATTGTAAGCCAAAGTCTAGTGAACGGCCCATACATCTCTCTTATGTTTCTGAGCAGCACTGATCTCAGGATTTTTAGAATTCTTCTCCTCAACATCCCCTTTTCTTTTGCCGGATAAAAAGATTCTCTTTTTTCTTTCTAAAACTTCCTTTAGGAGACTTTCTTCTGACCTTGCCCTTCTGAGCCTACGCTGGCTGTCAATCGGTATGATATCTACAAGACGAGGCCTTTCCACACTTCGAGGATTCCCTATTAATTAAGTCTTACTTTGTTCTAGAAAGAGGGGATATGAAACCATTCTTAGTGCAGGAGAAGGGCTTGCGCAACTCAGTAGAAAAAGAAGTCCTGAATGAAAGCTGAGCCTAGCTATGTTTCTTTATCCATCTGGGGGTCATCCTTTCGAGTCCCCCCAGAGTTCTATTTGGGGATCTTCTCGAACTCCTGAAGCTGGTTTTCTAGGGCTAGTATGTTCTTATCCATCCATCAAGCAAAAGCTTGAACGATCAGCCTACCTCTATCCGAATTAAGACTCGACAACTAACTCCAGAGCTCAGTCACTTAGGGAGGAAGAGCTTACTCAGGGTCACAGTGGTGAACAGGACAAGAAACCTCTTTTTCAAACACGAATCTACGCAAAAGCGAGGGCCGGAAAGAAGAAAGAAAAGTTGGGTTCGCCCAGGAAATAGAAGCCGGCAAAAGAAGTCGTGGAAGCGATCGAAAGCAGCGGGTTCTCTCTCCCTCCGGTGCGGAGATAGATCGATAGATGTTTTAAGAATCATCTTGCACTATTCTTTCCCGTTGATAAACAAGAAGGAGCAGAACTCTTATTCCTTTACTGCTCGCTCTGTCGGACTCTATTACTATGAAAGAAAGGGGACGAAGGAACTCATTCAACTAGGAAAGTTCTCCTAGCAGCCGAGTAAGAACAGAATTTTGAGTGTTTCGATCTCTCCTCCTAAAGGGATACTAATCCAGGCAGAACAAAGGACACGCATTTGCATCGAATTCTTGAACCACGAGAAGGTCGGTAAGGTTTGCCGTTCACCCCCCCTCTGAATGGTATTTCAGTCGAGAAAGAACCTCTAGTTGAGAAGTATCATAGGTCATACTGTGCGAAGACTTTTATCTATCGTTTCATAGCATTCAATAAGTGAAAGAAATGGGGATTCAAGGCCATCCAAGTTCTTCTAAATATAGGACTCATCGTGAGAGCATTTTGAAGTGGACGAGTCAGTCTATCGAAAGTCTGCAAATCGGGAAATCTTGATGGACGAGGTAAACCCTTCTAGTTTTCAAGTGCACACGGGATCTACTGAACTCTTTTTATACAGATTTATAGAAGCAACATGAACTGGATCATCCTAATCTTATAAGAGAAGAAAGCTTCGAAAAGAGCTCGGACACAAACCACGACCGCAAGAGGGGAGCGAGCTAGCGAAAGAAATCCCGGTGAACAGCCCGGACTCTGCCAGTCCTTCTAGTAGAATAAGGAAGCACGAAAGAAAGGTTTAATGATCTGGTATCTCGAAGATAGATGCTATTGCCAAAGATTCCAAAAGACATGGTGAAAAAATATTGCTATTTCTATTTGCTTAACACATCGAAGTTGGAGAAAGAATATAGAGAAGAATGCTATTGGATTAGTCTGAGATTGATATGCCATCCACGAAAAAGAAATAGCGGACCACGTGTCCTGGGAAAACAAGAAACCTTTTCCTTTATGTTGTCTCTCTCCAACAACTACTTCCTAAAGAGATGCCCCATTGTTGCAGCTTTCTAAACTTACAATTCATGCATTAAAAAAAATTCTCAGGACTTCAAAAAAAGCACGAGAAGAAAACGAATGCGCTGTCTCACAACCGCAGACACCGGCTGGACCGGAATGGAAAAAAATTCTAAAACCTGGCTAAACAGGGCTTGCCGTAATGTAAATGATCAGAACGATGGCTCTATGAATAGTAGGAATGAAATTCGATCTATCAGAAGTACGGATAACGATAACTAGAAGCCTATGAGATCTTTTCCCCTAGCTTGGTCAACAACCAACCAAGAATCAAGGAATCCGATAGGTCCTACTAGATCAGCAAAGAGATCTCCATTTCTTTTATTGTATAAAAGAGAGCTTTAGAAGTAGTAAATCTTTTCTTTATCCCATCCCAGGCCTTTCCTTGGTTGGACCAAGGCCATTCCTACTGCTACAATAAGAAAGTCTTTCTCCATTTTGGGAAGAGCAGAAGCGAAACTACAAGAAAGTTTTCTTTATGGATAAGAATTCATTTTCCAATATAGTTGGAGATTTTACCAAAGAAATGGATCCAAAAAATAGAAAGATCAGAACATGGAAATCGATTGGATACCAATACGGACTACCTATTTCCATTGTTGTGCTTTCTGAAATTGCATACCTATACAAGGGTTCAAGTTTTAATCGATATTTGCGGAGTGGATTATCCTTCTCGAAAACAAAGATTTGAAGTGGTCTATAATTTACTGAGTACTCAGTATAACTCACACATTCGTGTACAAACCAGTGCAGACGAAGTAACACGATCTCTTCGGTAGTTAGTCTATTTCCATCAGCCGGATGGTGGAACGAGAAGTTTGGGATATGTTTGGTCTTTCTTTCATCAATCATCCGGATCTACGCCGTATATTAACAGATTATGGTTCGAGGGTCACCCATTACGAAAAGACTTTCCTCTTAGTGGATATGTTGAAGTACGCTATGATGATCCAGAGAAACGCGTAGTTTCTGAAACCCATTGAGATGACCAAGAATTTCGCTATTTCGATTTTGCTAGTCCTTGGGAACAGCGTAGCGACGGCTAATTTCCAATCAGACAGAGAATAGGTCGAGTGCAAGAGACAAATCCATAGGAAATGCTTTTTTCTTTGGAAGAATAGAAGAATAAAGAAGAATGGATTTGAAAGACTTTCACCTGTCTTGATTGTCGGATATCGTGAAAACGAAAAACAATAGGGAAAGAAGTGTTCTCGAAAGATTTCCTGCAATTCTGTCCAGTACGGAATGAGTCAAGAATCCAATTACAAGCTCGATCTATACGAAAGTCATTTTTGTTGCTTTCATTGATAGCATAATAATGGACTCTAATAGAACTCTATACTCGCTTCCATTATTATGCTCGTTCGCTAGTGCTTGAAAAGAAAATGACAAAATCCATTTCAGATCGATGAAGGAAATAACGATGTGGGGAAAAGAGGACAGGAATTCTCTCATTTTCACTGTAGACCAATGGAAGAGATGTAGCGCCCTTGAGCAAATGTCAAGGGTTCCAATACTCCCTCTGCCTATTCTTTTCTATGGGCAAAGGGGAGCTTGCTCGATTCCAATTGGATACGTTTTTTTGATTAGATACATGCGTGTTGTCGTATTCTTCTTTTTCTCCTTCGCTCGCTATGCTCATCAATTACATAGATAGTCGAGTCTATTTCAGAACCTATCTGAGTCGAAGCTTTCAGGTTCTTAGATCGGGTCAAGCTTGCTTGTAAGGGAGAAGTTTAAGAAAGCGTTCTTAGTTCAGTTCGGTAGAACGTGGGTCTCCAAAACCCAATGTCGTAGGTTCAAATCCTACAGAGCGTGATTCCCTTCTTCTTAGGTCTAAAAAGAACTTCATAAACTTGATTGAAAAAGGGGATCCTGCGTATTAAGAAAAGAGAAAATAGATTCTCAGGTGCAAAAGATCAAGGGGAGGTTTAGTGCTTTCGGAGCTCTTTTGATGGATCACTTGTCAAGGACAGTCAGGAATTCCCGTGTCCAGCAAGACAGCCAGATTCTCGGGCAACTCCATCAACGACAGACAAGGTCTCATGAGTTTTGGTGGGGGGCTTCGAGCCATAGAGAAGGGGGGTGGCTCTCAACTGAAAAAATATGTGGTAGGGTCTCCGCGTGCATACCAACCCCGAGTGAAGCAATGAAGATGGTGTGATCTGACTTCTCCATCGTGGGTTTCCCCATACGACCCTCACTTTAGTCTTTTCTTTCGGTAGAGGAAAAAGAAAAAGGAGATATTGGTTTTAGAAACGCAAAGAAGGACGGGCATGACAGAGGATGGCAAGAAAAAAACCTTCCTTTTTCGAAGACTACGTTCTATCTTCATTATCTAAAATAAAGAAAAAGAAGTCTACAAGTGACCTGGAAGAAAAACTGGTTTTTCAGGAAGAGTGTCCGAAGAGAGTCAGAGTGATTTTCTATCTGGAGTCAAAGAAATCCATTCCTGAGGGAGCTTCCAAGTTGCTTTACCCCACGCTGCTCTTTCTCTTCTTCTCTACTTCCGATCAGAAGTCTAACTTAGTGTGAATGGAAGAAAGACCTATAATATAAGAGGAAGACAAGGACAAAGAACTAGAAGCCGGTCTAGCTCTTTTACGAAAGAATGAGAAGACTAGGAATCTTGGTCCTTCGTTCTTCCAGGAAAGTCATAGGAGAAAGTCCGAAAAGTGGCTGCCAAAGCACGAGCGAAAAATGAAATAACATAGAAATGTAGGAAGAATGAATAATCGAAAAATAGTGTACGCTCATAAGGACATGACATGAACAATCATAGGCATAGTAAGGATCCAGATACAACCTATCTTATTACGAATTCATTCCTATTGCTCTAGCCCCTATTCCTTTCGTTCGCCTCTGCTTTCATTCGTTATGTTCCATTTCATGGAGCCTGTATGGTTACCTAGAGAAAAACCTATGTCTGAAGCTTGAACCAGCGCTTCATCATTAGCGTAAAAGAACTATTTGCTTCCTTCTGACTCTCAGGTTTTAGCTAAAACATCTTTCAAACCTATACTTGGAAGTTAGTCCTCAAAAGTATCTCACTTCTTCACAATCTGTCTATACACAATTCTTTGGTTCATCTTGGTAATTGATGATGTGAATTCGGCCGGTCCCACCTCACCGACCCCATAAAAAACCAAGCATGCCTCTTCTCTTTCTCCGATCATAACCCTGATCCCTTTCTTTGGTCAGACCTCAATCTTTCCCTGTCTTCTATCCGAATCTCTTTTTCTCTTTTGCTTATGATTTTAGTGCACCGGAGCTTTCCCCGCTGCTGCTAGTTACAGATCTTATAGGCACTCTTCTAGTTGCTTTGAGTACGTACCTTTTTTCTCTTTCAAGATAGGGGTGAGGCTGGGCTATACTATATTCCACTGCTCTTGGTTGGGGTGCTTCAATTCGATAGACAGATCATTGGAATTTCTATTGCTGAATGGTACTCTCTCTATCTATGTAAATGGTTGATCAAGGAAAGAGGAAAGAAGGCTAGTGAATTAAAGAATACCAGGAAGAGCAGCTACTTCTTCCCTCTAGAATTCTTTGATTGGATGATCTTACTCATAATTGGATTTTCATTTCGAGTAACCCATCTTTGATCCATCAACATGCTTCGTATATAATAGAAAGTCGAAAAAGAGGCCTTTTGCAATCGACTCGAATCTACATAGGAAGGAAGAAGCTATCTCCCCAAACCCACATCATAGGTAGAACCTATAGGCGCGAGACAACTGTCTCTTATAAGAACTCGATAGCTCTGTTACTGGGGGAGGAAGGGCTAACTCAAGGGCGTAGTGACCAGGCACGGGTCTTAGGGAAGCCATACCGCTAGGCCTAAACTACACTGACACTAATAGGCGTAAGCTAGGGGAGCCCCTGCTAGTTAGTGCTAGCTCCTAAACGATAGAGAGTGCATGACTGTCGGCAGCTCGTGATGTCGTAGGGGGCTTACGCCGATAAAACATCAAACCTTCAAGGTTCAAAGAAGGACTATGAGTCACTACCGAAGGGGCTAAATGCTATTTAGCGACAGCAAGCTTCCACCTACATCAAGAGAAGTTCCAATCTTGGATCCAAGAATCACATCTTATTGCATCGGGTTTTAGATGCTTGACCAGCAACCCCATTATTTGAAAGGCGGAGCAAGATGAATGAGGCAGGCTTACCGAAAAAGAAGGGCACCGAGGCACCAACTATGGAATAGTTGGGAACGGATCGCTTTCTTGTATTTTGAGTATTTTTTGTAGAAGATCATAATCCAATAGTTAGAAGGTAGATTGGAAAAGACGGCGAATATAGCCAATCCATTCCACTGCAAATGAGGAGAAAAATGAGACCTTCTTGGGCGAATGAGCGAGATGAGTTGTCCCCCTTGGAAGTTTCAGCCTAGAAAGAAGAGCAGATTACAGCAGCACAGCGAAGCATTCTTTTCATAGGTTTCCAAGCAGGAAATAGAGTCCAGATAATGGGATTGCAGCTACACTCAGTCTTGCAAATCGAAGCCATCGACGAGTCCCATTAGTTAGAGAGTGAAATCAGATTGCAAAATAGAGATCTTTGCTTGCAAGAAGGTTGTCTGAAAAAGGGTCCGGTGAACCAAACCAATCACACCAATAGGATCGTAGGATAACGAGCGCTTGGACTACCAGCGCGTAGGCGTAAGTGCAGGGATCGCAGAATCTCTGTCTCCTTTTCCAGATGGTCAACATATCGAAATCACATAAGTGAAGGATCGATGAAAAGAGAAGGAATGGCTAATAAGACAATAGAACCAAATAGAACCAATTGAATCTAAATGTCCCGGCTTTAGGACAGACTTTTAGAAGATCAAAAAGGGAGATCTTCTGTGTAGTAAGTCTCGATCCGGTCGCTGAGGTGTTCAGGGTATCTCATCGAAATGGTATTGAAGCAGAGAAAGAACAGAGAATCATTCTCGGACTGACTTAAAGAAAAGAATAGGCAGTCAGCTAGTTGGATTGTTGGAATGGGAGCAGCAATGGAAAGGAGGGATCGCAGAATTTACGAAGTAGATCAGTTTACCACTTCCCATGGAAAGGATCAAAGATAGAGAACAAGAAAGCCCTAGAGACCAAGAATGAACCAATCTACATTCCTATCCCCTTCCTTCGTTGGTTCTGATATCGAATAGAATAGGAAAAAGACGAAATGAAATACGTATAGAATATTGCAGAATCCTTTGTTTACGGGTCCGTCCAATGGAATCGACCACCGACCAATCACAAGTCACAGGAGGAGCTATCTACTGAAACAAGGACAGAAGTGGGACAAGGAGTTCTCTTCGTTAGGACATTCTCCCTCAAAAAACAAGGAGCGAATAGAAGGATCCGAGCGAGAGACTAACGATGGCAAGAGAATAAGGAAACCATTGCTCTATGCAATAGCGCTGCTTACCGTCCCTCTTAGTTAGTAGTAGAGCCTATACCAATCGTCATTTTCGGACCGAACCCTACGGAAGAAACCCTTCCACCTTCTATGTAGTTAACTATCAAATGTTCATGAATTTATAAAAAGAAAAAGCTTCTTTTGTCCTTGACCAACCCGGGGATACTTTACTATACCGAGTCACACTCCATGAATTCCCTTTTTATTTTATGTTGCATGGCACACTTCCATTAGGAAAAAGCCTATTCTTAGCTATGCTCTTTCCTTGTCCCCTCGTTCCCCGTCATTCTCTTTCTCTTTGAGCTTTATTTTATTCATACTTGCCTTCAACCAACGGGAACCACTTTCATAGACTTAAATAAGGTTCCGTTCCCTGCGGAGATAGATCCTAGCTATAGTACTTCTAACTGGTTTTCCATAGAGAGCAGAGGAAAAGCCATTTTTTCCTTATTCACGCTTTATTTAGTCCGAACCTGAACGTTCTCTGCCCATTCCATCAAAAAGAGGAGGACTTTCTTTGGAGGAAAAAAGCGCTCAAACATTCTTCGTGCCTTCTTTCGCCCCATCTTGATTGCTTCTTTTTTTTTTCTTTTGGCTGGAAAAGCAATGGCAAACTAAACTATGCAACCAAAGCCTTAGCTCTCCTTGTCAGCCTCCCGCACCTTACACCATGCTCCCTACTTCCTTCACTCAATAGCTTTCTATCTAGACGAATAACTTGCACAGCGCCTTCACATGTTTACGTACGAGGAAAGAACGTGCCTTTCTTTTCCTTTTCTCCTTCCGATAACCTTGCTTTTTTCCATTTATTTCTGAAAGGTTGTTGTTCTTTTCTGAGAGGCCCTGGAAGAAATAGAGTGGGAAGAGCCACTCCGCGTTAACGCCTTTCTTCTAGCAAGAATAGAAAGATTCTATTTCCTTCCTTTACGAATAGGGATTCGAGCCTATGATCTCATTCTTGCCATGATAGTCAATTAGCTACTCACACAATATTCGTACCAGAGCACTTGATACTATCAGCACACAAGAAAATGACTTTATTTAAGGAGAAAGAGATGACAAAGAAAAAAAGAGAAAAAGAAGAAGGCACTTGTTACACGACTTCTAGAATTGCGAAGCCCAGAAAGACCTTAACTACTCCCTATTTGTTACGAACACGTCTGGTGATAGATAATTCGTTCTAAGTGGGTAATATTTGTGAGATCCTATTGTTTATACTCATTCATTGGCATTCGAGCACGACTCTTTCTATACGAAAAGACTCTCATTATTACTCGAGCCCCGTCTTCGATAAGTGAGAAAGGAGATCAAAGCATCTACATCTGATCTTTGAATGAAAGTACTGTGCATTTTTGACCCGAGCTAGTCATTTGTTCACGCTATTCTAAAGACCGGCCTCTCCCGTAGAACTTGATGAAGCACCCGGGACCTCATTAGAAAGAATTACTGACTAAAGACCTAGATTGGATGCATATGCTTTCGATCGACTGGCACACAGGGTTTTCACTGACTGCTAAAAACAAGACTTGCATGACCTCTAATCTAAGATTGGGGAATTGCAGGAACAGATAATAGATATCACCAAGATAAACCAGAATTCGATTAATTTTGCCATATAGCGCGAATGAATTTTGCAAAATGCAACCCCATTTCTAAGGGAAAATCTGTTTTGGTCAAATCATCCCCATGTCCGACGCAACTTTTCTCTTTTTTCATCCACTTCTTTAAGGAAAAAAAGCGGCTTTCGTCTTTTTCTCCATAGCGGGCGTCAACCGATCAAAAATCGGCTTTTCCTTAAGGAAAATGAAGAAATTTATCTATTTTTAGCTCCTTTTTTCTGGAAAAGTAGACTCCAGCCTGGGCGAAAAGTACGAAATGCGAATTTGACTATTGCCCATTCTCCATCCAGTTACAAGGCAACAAACTCTGTCAGACGCAGAGAGCTTCGGGAAAACATTGAGGGAAAAGGAGAGTTGGATCGAATCTCATTGTAGCAAGAAAATAGCACATCTTGCTAAGGTAGACAAGACTTCTTCTATCTTAATAGGGTAGTGTGTCATAGGTGATAGGCAAGGCTAACCCAGTACCCTCTGCTTTCGTGAATGAACCAATGAGACCTTATTTATGGATTTATTTAGTTATGTGAATGAAGATTCTTTGCTTTTTGGAATAGATCAAAAGAGTTCAAAACAATCGACGAACCGGAAAAATCCCATATGCAAAGAACCCCTCTAGTATCGTCCTAAGCCAAGCCAAAGAATTAAGCGCTCGCGGTGAAAAAGAGTTGGTCTTCCTTGGACCAAACCCCGGCTAAGTGATAAGGAGAGAGGAAGAAGAAAGAAGGGTTCACGACCTTCCCCGTATCGGTAAAAAAAAAGAAAAAAGGGGAGAAAGAGAGAATAAGTTCCAGAGCCATGGAGCAAAAGCTATCCAATTTATTACGTAAATGAAGACAGATGCGATTAGCCTACAACAAAGAAAGATAGGATGAGGCAAATCCTTCCAAGGATAAACAACAGAAGAAAAGTCAGAGAGATAATGGCTCCACAGTTCACTAGCTAAAGGACGTAACTCCCCATAGCCATGTTCTAGTCAATGAACTTATTGAATGGATCAGAACAAAACCCAAAACAAAGCAAACTCGAAAGCCTTGAAGGAAAAAGGCAGATTTAAGTACAGTAAAATCGTGGAACGGGAAGCTTTTTCTCCATCGCTTTCTTAGTGGTCCATCTCCCTTTTTTGAGTTGATAGTGATATCTCACCAAACATCCTTCCAACTTGGACAAGGGCCAATAACATAGGAGAGACAACCAAGTATGGAGTCCAAGTATATGAACCAGTTTCTCCATAACTAGCCAAACTTCGACTTCAACTAAAAGCTTAGGATCAGTCTTGCCAAGAAACTTCAAAGAAAAAAGCTCTGAAATGAGAGATCTTAGGTTCTTGACCCGGAAACTTCTTTCGATTAACCTAGCTTTAGTCTACTCCTGCTGATATCTAACTACTAACTATGGCTTTTCGACTTCACCGCCGGAATTCTAGCTATCCCCACTTCATAATAGGTCGACCCCATTTCTAATATGCATTGTAGAATGAGAAATGCACGCCCTTGTTATGTTAGTAGGCCTAGTCCCTGACTCATGCTCCGTGGACGAACCTTTGGGGGCAAGCCTTAGGCATTTCTCGGCCCACTCATCCAATCGATTCGATTGGACCCCAACAGCGGACGTGTTCGCTTGTAACATTGGCTTTTTTCACTTTCATTTCGAAGATTTCTTCTTTTATGATATTATGATGAAACATTTCCATTTCATGTCGATTCCATAATAACCTCTATAGAGTAGTGGTCACGTTCACGTCTAGTAGCGAGAAGGGATAAAGTAGATGCTGTAGTGTGTGAGAATGTATTATTCATGACTGGTTTGGTTCCTGTAGACTGACTGGAATAGACTACTTATCCTAGCTTCTGCACTATGCCTGCCAAGTAGGTTCACCGGGCAAAGACGCAAGTGAGCGACTTGTTCTACATAAGTGGGTTTTGAAATCCTCGAAGAAATCCCTAAGCGGTGCGGTAGAGTATTGTGACTGCTCCGAACCATCTCTCCCTCAAACAAGGCGTCGAAAACGAAGGAAGCTTGCTGGTCTTAGCATAGACTCTTCCCTGTACACTCCCTGTGGGCTTTCTGGATTTCTTTCACTTTCCGTCATTCACTTAGACTCAAAATCATTTATGCAGAATCTATTCTATATTATGCTATAAGGAATCATCCTAATAGTGCAATCGGTCCCTTAGCCTGAAAGAGTGGTTGCTCCTTTCCTTTTTCCCTCTCGACGATGCATACCATTCCAGCCTGCGCTCTTATGCCAGGGCGCCTTAGATTAATTCACGGTTCTTTCTATTCGGTTGGTTCATTTGTACACTTCGAAGTCCTTAAGCACGCAACTCGTTGCTCTCTTGTTTTCGAATCTGAGAAAACTAGGTTTAGGGAAATTTTCATCATTGGGGGTGAGCTATTTACAAATCCTCTCTATATATATATACGAATTTTCTTGATCCATAGTTCTAAATCCAGTTGCAAGAAATCTGATAAGAGAAGAAAGGAGCATCAGCATCCGTGAGCGATCCTCAACAGATGCCTCAGGTACTATCCCCTCTTAAGCCTAGACTATAACTCGGCCGTTGACTAATAATGAATCCTTAGAAGCAGAGATAGGCAACAAACTTTGGAAAATGAGAAAGGATTCTTTTCTTTAAGAAATTGGAATTCTTCCGACAAAGAGGATGCGTCCCCGTTGAGGTTAGGGTCTATCCAAAGGAAAGCAACCCTACAGAAGCACAATCAACCTAACAGCAAGGGATTGGCTTGGGCAGACCATGATAAAGCTTCCTATTATTAGTCAAGTAAATTAGGGAGGGGGGCAGGGGAAATGGAAGAATAAAGAATTCTTTATCTAGAATCATGAGCGAACTCTTGAAGGATTAGAAATGAGAATAAGTAGCGGGGTTGAAACCTTATTTCTCTACTTGACTTGGAGAGTGGTTCCAAACACAGAGCAATAAGAAGAGGAGAAAAATCAAAAAGGACTATGGCCTGGTAGAAAAGGACCTTGTTTTGCATGCAACGGATCGAAGAAACGGAACCAGAAAAAAGAAAGAATGATTGAACAAAAAATAAGTAGAACGGGTCTACAATCCACAGGAAAAGACTTTCGTCTATTCTCTCTGGAATGCTGCTTTAAGAGAAAAAGAGCTCTTTCGGCTGACTTATGGGGCGTGGGAGCCAAAGGACTCGAAGTCAGAAAGCTGTCAAAAGGGGCGATGTCTTCTTCCAGTGTCTATCGAATCGATTCCATCGAAATGACAGGAGAAAGAAGAGCGGAGACTGTCCACTAAAGGATACAAAAGAAGAATATAGGCTTCCAGAGCGGATAGTAGATTCAAGAAAGGTGAAAAAGAGACTGGGAAAGAGAGGACAAAACCGCTAAGAAAAGAAGTCCCAGTCGGAGAGACAGAAATCTCGTATATATAAAAGAAGCGATCTTCTGCTTCACTAGATTCTAGACTAAATGTTAGGAGAAATAGAAGAAAAAAGAGAAAGAGAACGAAGATGAGTGCATTTTTTTCTGCCAAGATCCGCAAAAACCGTGATTTACAAGTTTACAAGACAGTCTGTGGTGAGGTGACTTCAGCGCCTAAGCGATTGTTCCGATTCCGCAGTTGTGCAATCGGAAGAGAGGAAATTGGGGTGAGTGGCATTGCTTATCCTCGCGGGCTCGCGATCCTTAGTCCCAAGCTACCAGCTTTCGGAGGCTTGTTTTCCACCCTTTTTTCTTCGCTTTACACGGAGCAGGATAATCCGTTCGAGAATGACAACCTAGAAGAATGTCTCTATTTGCGGATCGATATCGACCTTCTTTTCTGGGGAAGCTGCTCATTCCGTGCTACCGTGAGATGAATGGGGAAAAGGCTTCGGAAGAGCTTTGTTATTGTATTGTCGGCTCACATCAGAACAAGAAAAAAAAAGGTAGACCGAGATGGCAGACGAGGACAATAGCTAGCTATTTTCTAAGTTGTGAGTCCAAGTAGTGGATCAAGTCGCTTTTTCCGACGATCTTCATGATTTGTAAATCGTTTCTGAAGTAGCGATAGAAAGGAATAATCTTTGTGAAAGGGACTACTGGTGTTAGAACTATTGTAGGGGGTCGTGCTGGCTTGACCATATAAATATAATAGAATTGGTCAAATCTTCTTATTGCTGATGAAATTCCTATTCATATACAGATAAAGGTCTGATCCCTCATAGCTATTAGCTATGAAAGAAGGAAGCCGTTCTCTAGAATATAAAGAAACGAGGTTCGATCTCCAATCTTTAAGTTACAAGTCCAACGCAGCCTCTCGATTTCTCATTCTTAGTTGTCTTGATCCCCAGTGCTTTTCTATTGTTTTGATTCCTCTATCCTCTAATTGATCTATATCGTACCTTTGTTTGGGATTCATTCTTCTGCGCTTGTTTCTGTAAGAAAGAAAGGCTTCTCTTACCCCCTGTCGTTCGTGGACAAAAATCCATTTCATCGATCCTGTTCGTGCGACGTTAAACCATTTGATCCATTATCTGCTATATGCTGGGGCGATAGCTCTTTCTTGAGAGAATAACTCCGCAAATACTGACTTCCCTATCTCCTCCTTCTATCTAGTTGTCTCCGGGCGAGATAGTCTAGAATGCCTTAGCAAAACCTTTTCAGAATTTGCCAGTATGTTGTCATAGTTCAATGACTGTGAGAAGCATAGCTAGCATTCCAAAGATCAAAAAGGGTAAAACCGCTATAGATATGATTCTATGGGGCCTTTATGGAACTCGTGGTAGAAACCTTCCATGGTAGGCAGGTAGGTTCAGCTTCTGCTTCCTTCCGAAGCATGGCACTGGAGGAATAAGGTAAGAAATGGCTTCTATCACTATTTGTAGGCTTGTACAGAGGAATAGAGCTCGGGGGTGACAGCATGGGTTTAGTCTTAAATGCGCTGAGTTGAGATCTCTGCAAAATCACAAGAAATAGAACCATTTAAGGAGAAGCAAAGGCATTACCGTGTGAAAGTTTGACTATTTGATCAAGGTAGAAAACATCATAGATATTCGACGATATTCTATTTATAGAATCATTCATTAGTCAACTCCAACTTACACGTCACAACAGCTGAACAGAGTTGCGGACCTTTTTTTGCACGTAACAACAAGGCAATAGGAGATGGAAATCGTAGCTACAACAGTGTACTTGTTGGCCATAGTTTCCAGTACTAACCAACTTGGGGCTTTGACGATGTCTCCCCCTAATGGAGGGGGCTTTTTCCTCAATCCATCCAGGGCTCTTTAATTCCCCTTTCCAGAAGATTGTAGAAGTGAGGTATATATAAGTTTCTCGTTCAGATGTTCCTTCCGTAGCGTCAACTCGACAACACAATACTTAGGAAGAAAGGCTAAAGCCCCTGCCCCGCCTGACATCCATTTATGGAAAGTGGGTCCGGTAAAAGTGAGACACCAAGACTACAACACTGTAGAAATGAAAGAACTATTTCATCAAGATTTTGAGAGATTCTTTACTAACTACGAAAATCGATTCGAATGCGTCGCGACTACCCCTTTCTCCCTTCCACTCAACCTCCTGTCAGCCGACCTCCATACCTGTCTTTTTCACTAAGCACTCAACCCGATCGGTCTTCCTGGTACAACGAAAGAAAGAAGAAAGGGAACTAGAGAAAAGTCAAACAATCACGACTCAGCCAATCGAGGAAAAAAACTAGATAGCATGAATGATTCGGCCAGTCGTTATCGAGACTCATACACTTCCAGTTAAGAACAGGGGTTCCATCCGTCTACAGGTGAGGGTTCAAATCTACCATCTACCAGAAGAGTCTCGAAGGAGGAATGCCATTCAAGGAGATTCATAACAGCCTTTTTAAGCACCTCATAGGTCCGATCCGAGAACGCAGATTGTCAGAGTTCGGGCTTCTTCGACCGATGTGACCTAGTAGGAGAAAGACACCTTTCCCTTCTTCTCGGAATCGAGAGGAGAGAATGCAGCAAGAAAGACTAGCTCTCTCTTCCTCCTGCTCTTTTTCTATTTTATATAAGACATTTAAGCAAGTCACTAGTTTGTTAGGCTGCCTCACTGGGGTCGGTGAGAGCTTCTCGACCGAAAAAGCGAGTGACCGGACGTTCCACTAGATCAAAAAGGGGCATTTCATCCTTCTCACGAATACCAAGTCGCTTCGAGGGAAGAGTCGGAGGAAGAGAGAAACTGGGCCTAGGCAGGGGCACAACACCCAACAAGAGGCGAAAATTCCAAAAGACAAAGAGAGTCCTTGTCCCAGAGTCAAGGGAGAAATACTTCAAAAAAGCGGCTCCGGGGGATTCACTTAGGCTGGCCTTCCTGAATAATGGAAGGGTGAAAGAGATCGGAGACGAAAAGGACAAAGTAAGACCTAGACGAAGAGAACTCGACCCAAGAGAAACAACAACTAGATCACTAGATTCGTTAGAAATAACTACAAGCACTAGAGTTCTATATACAATTTTATAAGAAGGTCCCTTAATTCCTTATGGAGAAAGTTAAAGAATCTATTGAAACTAAACTCTCTATTGCCCTTACTAACTATATTAGTTGTTTATTCAGTCATGCGATTTCTATTACTTTGAGTCTATGAATGACACAATCCTAAGTAACAAATGAGTTGTACATCTTCCCTTTGTCTATAACAACAACTAGATCACTAGATTAGTTAGAAATAACTACAGGTACTCGAGTTCTATACACAATCGAATAGGAAGCTCTCTTACTTCCTTATGGAGAAAGATAAAGAACCGATTGAAACTAACCTTTCTATTGCTGCTACTAACTAGATTAGTTCTTTATTGATTCATTTATCTACTTTCCATTGCTTTGAGTAGATGAATGACATAATCCCAAGTAACGAATGAGTTGTATGTCTTCCGTTTGTCTACAACAACAACTAGATCACTAGATTAGTTAGAAGTAACAACATTACTAGAGTTCTATACACAGTCGAATAAGAAGCTCCGTTACTTCCTTATGGAGAAAGTTAAAGAATCGATTGAAAGCAACCTTTCAATTGCCCTTACTAACTAGATTAGTTGTTTATTGATTCAGTCACGCGATTTCTATTGCTTAGTGTCTATGAAAGTTACAATCCCAAGTAATGAATGAGTTGTTCGTCTTCCCTTTGTCTAGAACAACAACTAGATCACTAGATTAGTTAGAACTAACTACAAGTACTAGAGTTCTATACACAATCGAATAAGAAGCTCCGTTACTTCCTTATGAAGAAAGGTAAAGAATCGATTGAAGCTAACCTTGCTATTGCCCTTACTAGTTATATTAGTTGTTTATTGATTCAATCATGCGATTTTATTTCTTTGAGTCTATGAAAGATACAATCCTAAGTAACGAATGAGTTGTACGTCTTCCCTTTGTCTAGAACAACAACTATATCACTCGATTAGTTATAAATAACTTCAAGTACTAGAGTTCTATACACAATCGGATAAGAAGCTCTCTTACTTCCTTATTGAGAAAGTTAAAGAATCGATTGAAATTAACCTTTCTATTGCCGCTACTAACTAGATTAGTTCTTTATTGATTCATTTATCCACTTTCTATTGCTTTGAGTAGATAAAAGACACAATCCCAAGTAACGAATGAGTTGTACGTCTTCCGTTTGTCTAGAACAACAACTAGATCACTAGATTAGTTAGACATAACTACAAGCACTAGAGTTCTATACACAATAGAATAAGAAGCTCTCTTACTTCCTTATGGAGAAAGTTCAAGAATCGATTGAAACTAACCTTTATATTGCCGCTACTAACTAGATTAGTTCTTTATTGATTCATTTATCCGCTTTCTATTGCTTTGAGTAGATGAAAGACACAATCCCAAGTGACGAATGAGTTGTATATCTTCTGTTTGTCTAGAACAACAACTAGATCACTAGATTAGTTAGCAATAACTACAAGCACTACAGTTCTATATACAAATGTATAAGAAGTTCCCTTACTTTCTTATGGAGAAAGTTAAAGAATCGATTGAAACTAACCTCTCTATTGCCATTACTAACTATATTAGTTGTTTATTCAGTTATGCGATTTCTATTACTTTGAGTCTATGAAAGACACAATCCTAAGTAACAAATGAGTTGTACGTCTTCCCTTTGTCTATAACAACAACTAGATCACTAGATTAGTTAGAAATAACTACAGGTACTAGAGTTCTATACACAATCGAATAAGAAACTCTCTTACTTCCTTATGGAGAAAGATAAAGAATCGATTGAAACTAACCTTTCTATTGCCACTACTAACTAGATTAGTTCATTATTGATTCATTTATCTACTTTCAATTGCTTTGAGTAGATGAAAGACACAATCCCAAGTAACGAATGAGTTGTATGTCTTCCGTTTGCCAAGAATAACAACTAGATCACTAGATTCGTTAGAAATAACTACAAGCACTAGAGTTCTATACACAATTGTATAGGAAGGTCCCTTACTTCCTTATGGAGAAAGTTAAAGAATCTTTTGAAACTAAACTCTCTATTGCCCTTACTAACTATATTAGTTGTTTATTCAGTCATGCGATTTCTATTACTTTGAGTCTATGAAAGACACAATCCTAAGTAACAAATGAGTTGTACGTCTTTCGTTTGTCTAGAACAACAACTAGATCACTAGATTAGTTAGAAATAACTACAAGCACTAGAGTTCTATACACAATAGAATAAGAAGCTCTCTTACTTCCTTATGGAGAAAGTTCAAGAATCGATTGAAACTAACCTTTATATTGCCGCTACTAACTAGATTAGTTCTTTATTGATTCATTTATCCGCTTTCTATTGCTTTGAGTAGATGAAAGACACAATCCCAAGTGACGAATGAGTTGTATATCTTCTGTTTGTCTAGAACAACAACTAGATCACTAGATTCGTTAGAAATAACTACAAGCACTACAGTTCTATATACAATTGTATAAGAAGGTCCCTTAATTTCTTATGGAGAAAGTTAAAGAATAGATTGAAACTAACCTCTCTATTGCCATTACTGAATATATTAGTTGTTTATTCAGTTATGCGATTTCTATTACTTTGAGTCTATGAAAGACACAATCCTAAGTAACAAATGAGTTGTACGTCTTCCCTTTGTCTATAACAACAACTAGATCACTAGATTAGTTAGAAATAACTACAGGTACTAGAGTTCTATACACAATCGAATAAGAAACTCTCTTACTTCCTTATGGAGAAAGATAAAGAATCGATTGAAACTAACCTTTCTATTGCCACTACTAACTAGATTAGTTCTTTATTGATTCATTTATCTACTTTCAATTGCTTTGAGTAGATGAAAGACACAATCCCAAGTAACGAATGAGTTGTATGTCTTCCGTTTGCCAAGAACAACAACTAGATCACTAGATTCGTTAGAAAGAACTACAAGCACTAGAGTTCTATACAAAATTGTAAAAGAAGGTCCCTTACTTCCTTATGGAGAAAGTTAAAGAATCTATTGAAACTAAACTCTCTATTGCCCTTACTAACTATATTAGTTGTTTATTCAGTCATGCGAGTTCTATTACTTTGAGTCTATGAAAGACACAATCCTAAGTAACAAATGAGTTGTACGTCTTCCCTTTGTCTATAACAACAACTAGATCACTAGATTAGTTAGAAATAACTACAGGTACTCGAGTTCTATACACAATCGAATAGGAAGCTCTCTTACTTCCTTATGGAGAAAGATAAAGAATCGATTGAAACTAACCTTTCTATTGCTGCTACTAACTAGATTAGTTCTTTATTGATTCATTTATCTACTTTCCATTGCTTTGAGTAGATGAAAGACACAATCCCAAGTAACGAATGAGTTGTATGTCTTCCGTTTGCCAAGAACAACAACTAGATCACTAGATTCGTTAGAAAGAACTACAAGCACTAGAGTTCTATACACAGTCGAATAAGAAGCTCCGTTACTTCCTTATGGAGAAAGTTAAAGAATCGATTGAAACTAACCTTTCAATTGCCCTTACTAACTAGATTAGTTGTTTATTGATTCAGTCATGCGATTTCTATTGCTTAGTGTCTATGAAAGTTACAATCCCAAGTAATGAATGAGTTGTTCGTCTTCCCTGTGTCCAGAACAATAACTAGATCACTAGATTAGTTAGAACTAACTACAAGTACTAGAGTTCTATACACAATCGAATAAGAAGCTCCGTTACTTCATTAAGAAGAAAGGTAAAGAATCGATTGAAGCTAACCTTGCTATTGCCCTTACTAGTTATATTAGTTGTTTATTGATTCAATCATGCAATTTCTATTTCTTTGAGTCTATGAAAGATGCAATCCTAAGTAACGAATGAGTTGTACGTCCTCCCTTTGTCTAGAACAACAACTATATCACTAGATTAGTTATAAATAACTTCAAGTACTAGAGTTCTATACACAATCGAATAAGAAGCTCTCTTACTTCCTTATGGAGAAAGTTAAAGAATCGATTGAAATTAACCTTTCTATTGCCGCTACTAACTAGATTAGTTCTTTATTGATTCATTTATCCACTTTCTATTGCTTTGAGTAGATGAAAGACACAATCCCAAGTAACGAATGAGTTGTACGTCTTCCGTTTGTCTAGAACAACAACTAGATCACTAGATTAGTTAGAAATAACTACAAGCACTAGAGTTCTATACACAATAGAATAAGAAGCTCTCTTACTTCCTTATGGAGAAAGTTCAAGAATCGATTGAAACTAACCTTTATATTGCCGCTACTAACTAGATTAGTTCTTTATTGATTCATTTATCCGCTTTCTATTGCTTTAAGTAGATGAAAGACACAATCCCAAGTGACGAATGAGTTGTATATCTTCTGTTTGTCTAGAACAACAACTAGATCACTAGATTAGTTAGCAATAACTACAAGCACTACAGTTCTATATACAATTGTATAAGAAGGTCCGTTAATTTCTTATGGAGAAAGTTAAAGAATAGATTGAAACTAACCTCTCTATTGCCATTACTGAATATATTAGTTGTTTATTCAGTTATGCGATTTCTATAACTTTGAGTCTATGAAAGACACAATCCTAAGTAACAAATGAGTTGTACGTCTTCCCTTTGTCTATAACAACAACTAGATCACTAGATTAGTTAGAAATAACTACAGGTACTAGAGTTCTATACACAATCGAATAAGAAACTCTCTTACTTCCTTATGGAGAAAGATAAAGAATCGATTGAAACTAACCTTTCTATTGCCACTACTAACTAGATTAGTTCATTATTGATTCATTTATCTACTTTCAATTGCTTTGAGTAGATGAAAGACACAATCCCAAGTAACGAATGAGTTGTATGTCTTCCGTTTGCCAAGAACAACAACTAGATCACTAGATTCGTTAGAAATAACTACAAGCACTAGAGTTCTATACACAATTGTATAAGAAGGTCCCTCACTTCCTTATGGAGAAAGTTAAAGAATCTATTGAAACTAAACTCTCTATTGCCCTTACTAACTATATTAGTTGTTTATTCAGTCATGCGATTTCTATTACTTTGAGTCTATAAAAGACACAATCCTAAGTAACAAATGAGTTGTACGTCTTTCGTTTGTCTAGAACAACAACTAGATCACTAGATTAGTTAGAAATAACTACAAGCACTAGAGTTCTATACACAATAGAATAAGAAGCTCTCTTACTTCCTTATGGAGAAAGTTCAAGAATCGATTGAAACTAACCTTTATATTGCCGCTACTAACTAGATTAGTTCTTTATTGATTCATTTATCCACTTTCTATTGCTTTGAGTAGATGAAAGACACAATCCCAAGTGACGAATGAGTTGTATATCTTCTGTTTGTCTAGAACAACAACTAGATCACTAGATTAGTTAGCAATAACTACAAGCACTACAGTTCTATATACAATTGTATAAGAAGGTCCCTTAATTTCTTATGGAGAAAGTTAAAGAATAGATTGAAACTAACCTCTCTATTGCCATTACTGAATATATTAGTTGTTTATTCAGTTATGCGATTTCTATTACTTTGAGTCTATGAAAGACACAATCCTAAGTAACAAATGAGTTGTACGTCTTCCCTTTGTCTATAACAACAACTAGATCACTAGATTAGTTAGAAATAACTACAGGTACTAGAGTTCTATACACAATCGAATAAGAAACTCTCTTACTTCCTTATGGAGAAAGATAAAGAATCGATTGAAACTAACCTTTCTATTGCCACTACTAACTAGATTAGTTCTTTATTGATTCATTTATCTACTTTCAATTGCTTTGAGTAGATGAAAGACACAATCCCAAGTAACGAATGAGTTGTATGTCTTCCGTTTGCCATGAACAACAACTAGATCACTAGATTCGTTAGAAAGAACTACAAGCACTAGAGTTCTATACAAAATTGTAAAAGAAGGTCCCTTACTTCCTTATGGAGAAAGTTAAAGAATATATTGAAACTAAACTCTCTATTGCCCTTACTAACTATATTAGTTGTTTATTCAGTCATGCGAGTTCTATTACTTTGAGTCTATGAAAGACACAATCCTAAGTAACAAATGAGTTGTACGTCTTCCCTTTGTCTATAACAACAACTAGATCACTAGATTAGTTAGAAATAACTACAGGTACTCGAGTTCTATACACAATCGAATAGGAAGCTCTCTTACTTCCTTATGGAGAAAGATAAAGAATCGATTGAAACTAACCTTTCTATTGCTGCTACTAACTAGATTAGTTCTTTATTGATTCATTTATCTACTTTCCATTGCTTTGAGTAGATGAAAGACACAATCCCAAGTAACGAATGAGTTGTATGTCTTCCGTTTGCCAAGAACAACAACTAGATCACTAGATTCGTTAGAAAGAACTACAAGCACTAGAGTTCTATACACAGTCGAATAAGAAGCTCCGTTACTTCCTTATGGAGAAAGTTAAAGAATCGATTGAAACTAACCTTTCAATTGCCCGTACTAACTAGATTAGTTGTTTATTGATTCAGTCATGCGATTTCTATTGCTTAGTGTCTATGAAAGTTTCAATCCCAAGTAATGAATGAGTTGTTCGTCTTCCCTTTGTCCAGAACAACAACTAGATCACTAGATTAGTTAGAACTAACTACAAGTACTAGAGTTCTATACACAATCGAATAAGAAGCTCCGTTACTTCATTAAGAAGAAAGGTAAAGAATCGATTGAAGCTAACCTTGCTATTGCCCTTACTAGTTATATTAGTTGTTTATTGATTCAATCATGCGATTTCTATTTCTTTGAGTCTATGAAAGATGCAATCCTAAGTAACGAATGAGTTGTACGTCCTCCCTTTGTCTAGAACAACAACTATATCACTAGTTAGTTATAAATAACTTCAAGTACTAGAGTTCTATACACAATCGAATAAGAAGCTCTCTTACTTCCTTATGGAGAAAGTTAAAGAATCGATTGAAATAAACTTTCTATTGCCGCTACTAACTAGATTAGTTCTTTATTGATTCATTTATCCACTTTCTATTGCTTTGAGTAGATGAAAGACACAATCCCAAGTAACGAATGAGTTGTACGTCTTCCGTTTGTCTCGAACAACAACTAGATCACTAGATTAGTTAGAAATAACTACAAGCACTAGAGTTCTATACACAATAGAATAAGAAGCTCTCTTACTTCCTTATGGAGAAAGTTCAAGAATCGATTGAAACTAACCTTTATATTGCCGCTACTAACTAGATTAGTTCTTTATTGATTCATTTATCCGCTTTCTATTGCTTTGAGTAGATGAAAGACACAATCCCAAGTGACGAATGAGTTGTATATCTTCTGTTTGTCTAGAACAACAACTAGATCACTAGATTAGTTAGCAATAACAACAAGCACTACAGTTCTATATACAATTGTATAAGAAGGTCCCTTACTTTCTTATGGACAAAGTTAAAGAATCGATTGAAACTAACCTCTCTATTGCCATTACTAAATATATTAGTTGTTTATTCAGTTATGCGATTTCTATTACTTTGAGTCTATGAAAGACACAATCCTAAGTAACAAATGAGTTGTACGTCTTCCCTTTGTCTATAACAACAACTAGATCACTAGATTAGCTAGAAATAACTACAGGTACTAGAGTTCTATACACAATCGAATAAGAAACTCTCTTACTTCCATATGGAGAAAGATAAAGAATCGATTGAAACTAACCTTTCTATTGCCACTACTAACTAGATTAGTTCTTTATTGATTCATTTATCTACTTTCAATTGCTTTGAGTAGATGAAAGACACAATCCCAAGTAACGAATGAGTTGTATGTCTTCCGTTTGCCAAGAACAACAACTAGATCACTAGATTCGTTAGAAATAACTACAAGCACTAGAGTTCTATACACAATTGTATAAGAAGGTCCCTTACTTCCTTATGGAGAAAGTTAAAGAATCTATTGAAACTAAACTCTCTATTGCCCTTACTAACTGTATTAGTTGTTTATTCAGTCATGCGATTTCTATTACTTTGAGTCTATGAAAGACACAATCCTAAGTAACAAATGAGTTGTACGTCTTCCCTTTGTCTATAACAACAACTAGATCACTAGATTAGTTAGAAATAACTACAGGTACTCGAGTTCTATACACAATCGAATAGGAAGCTCTCTTACTTCCTTATGGAGAAAGATAAAGAACCGATTGAAACTAACCTTTCTATTGCTGCTACTAACTAGATTAGTTCTTTATTGATTCATTTATCTACTTTCCATTGCTTTGAGTAGATGAATGACATAATCCCAAGTAACGAATGAGTTGTATGTCTTCCGTTTGTCTACAACAACAACTAGATCACTAGATTAGTTAGAAGTAACAACATTACTAGAGTTCTATACACAGTCGAATAAGAAGCTCCGTTACTTCCTTATGGAGAAAGTTAAAGAATCGATTGAAACTAACCTTTCAATTGCCCTTACTAACTAGATTAGTTGTTTATTGATTCAGTCATGCGATTTCTTTTGCTTAGTGTCTATGAAAGTTACAATCCCAAGTAATGAATGAGTTGTTCGTCTTCCCTTTGTCTAGAACAACAACTAGATCACTAGATTAGTTAGAACTAACTACAAGTACTAGAGTTCTATACACAATCGAATAAGAAGCTCCGTTACTTCCTTATGAAGAAAGGTAAAGAATCGATTGAAGCTAACCTTGCTATTGCCCTTACTAGTTATATTAGTTGTTTATTGATTCAATCATGCGATTTTATTTCTTTGAGTCTATGAAAGATACAATCCTAAGTAACGAATGAGTTGTACGTCTTCCCTTTGTCTAGAACAACAACTATATCACTAGATTAGTTATAAATAACTTCAAGTACAAGAGTTCTATACACAATCGGATAAGAAGCTCTCTTACTTCCTTATTGAGAAAGTTAAAGAATCGATTGAAATTAACCTTTCTATTGCCGCTACTAACTAGATTAGTTCTTTATTGATTCATTTATCCACTTTCTATTGCTTTGAGTAGATGAAAGACACAATCCCAAGTAACGAATGAGTTGTACGTCTTCCGTTTGTCTAGAACAACAACTAGATCACTAGATTAGTTAGAAATAACTACAAGCACTAGAGTTCTATACACAATTGTATAAGAAGGTCCCTTACTTCCTTATGGAGAAAGTTAAAGAATCTATTGAAACTAAACTCTCTATTGCCCTTACTAACTATATTAGTTGTTTATTCAGTCATGCGATTTCTATTACTTTGAGTCTATGAAAGACACAATCCTAAGTAACAAATGAGTTGTACGTCTTCCCTTTGTCTATAACAACAACTAGATCACTAGATTAGTTAGAAATAACTACAGGTACTCGAGTTCTATACACAATCGAATAGGAAGCTCTCTTACTTCCTTATGGAGAAAGATAAAGAACCGATTGAAACTAACCTTTCTATTGCTGCTACTACCTAGATTAGTTCTTTATTGATTCATTTATCTACTTTCCATTGCTTTGAGTAGATGAATGACATAATCCCAAGTAACGAATGAGTTGTATGTCTTCCGTTTGTCTACAACAACAACTAGATCACTAGATTAGTTAGAAGTAACAACATTACTAGAGTTCTATACACAGTCGAATAAGAAGCTCCGTTACTTCCTTATGGAGAAAGTTAAAGAATCGATTGAAACTAACCTTTCAATTGCCCTTACTAACTATATTAGTTGTTTATTGATTCAGTCATGCGATTTCTATTGCTTAGTGTCTATGAAAGTTACAATCCCAAGTAATGAATGAGTTGTTCGTCTTCCCTTTGTCTAGAACAACAACTAGATCACTAGATTAGTTAGAACTAACTACAAGTACTTGAGTTCTATACACAATCGAATAAGAAGCTCCGTTACTTCCTTATGAAGAAAGGTAAAGAATCGATTGAAGCTAACCTTGCTATTGCCCTTACTAGTTATATTAGTTGTTTATTGATTCAATCATGCGATTTTATTTCTTTGAGTCTATGAAAGATACAATCCTAAGTAACGAATGAGTTGTACGTCTTCCCTTTGTCTAGAACAACAACTATATCACTAGATTAGTTATAAATAACTTCAAGTACTAGAGTTCTATACACAATCGGATAAGAAGCTCTCTTACTTCCATATTGAGAAAGTTAAAGAATCGATTGAAATTAACCTTTCTATTGCCGCTACTAACTAGATTAGTTCTTTATTGATTCATTTATCCACTTTCTATTGCTTTGAGTAGATGAAAGACACAATCCCAAGTAACGAATGAGTTGTACGTCTTCCGTTTGTCTAGAACAACAACTAGATCACTAGATTAGTTAGAAATAACTACAAGCACTAGAGTTCTATACACAATAGAATAAGAAGCTCTCTTACTTCCTTATGGAGAAAGTTCAAGAATCGATTGAAACTAACCTTTATATTGCCGCTACTAACTAGATTAGTTCTTTATTGATTCATTTATCCGCTTTCTATTGCTTTGAGTAGATGCAAGACACAATCCCAAGTGACGAATGAGTTGTATATCTTCTGTTTGTCTAGAACAACAACTAGATCACTAGATTAGTTAGCAATAACTACAAGCACTACAGTTCTATATACAATTGTATAAGAAGGTCCCTTACTTTCTTATGGAGAAAGTTAAAGAATCGATTGAAACTAACCTCTCTATTGCGATTACTAACTATATTAGTTGTTTATTCAGTTATGCGATTTCTATTACTTTGAGTCTATGAAAGACACAATCCTAAGTAACAAATGAGTTGTACGTCTTCCCTTTGTCTATAACAACAACTAGATCACTAGATTAGTTAGAAATAACTATAGGTACTAGAGTTCTATACACAATCGAATAAGAAACTCTCTTACTTCCTTATGGAGAAAGATAAAGAATCGATTGAAACTAACCTTTGTATTGCCACTACTAACTAGATTAGTTCATTATTGATTCATTTATCTACTTTCAATTGCTTTGAGTAGATGAAAGACACAATCCCAAGTAACGAATTAGTTGTATGTCTTCCGTTTGCCAAGAACAACAACTAGATCACTAGATTCGTTAGAAATAACTACAAGCACTAGAGTTCTATACACAATTGTATAAGAAGGTCCCTTACTTCCTTATAGAGAAAGTTAAAGAATCTATTAAAACTAAACTCTCTATTGCCCTTACTAACTATATTAGTTGTTTATTCAGTCATGCGATTTCAATTACTTTGAGTCTATGAAAGACACAATCCTAAGTAACAAATGAGTTGTACGTCTTCCGTTTGTCTAGAACAACAACTAGATCACTAGATTAGTTAGAAATAACTACAAGCACTAGAGTTCTATACACAATAGAATAAGAAGCTCTCTTACTTCCTTATGGAGAAAGTTCAAGAATCGATTGACACTAACCTTTATATTGCCGCTACTAACTAGATTGTTTCTTTATTGATTCATTTATCCTCTTTCTATTGCTTTGAGTAGATGAAAGACACAATCCCAAGTGACGAATGAGTCGTATATCTTCTGTTTGTCTAGAACAACAACTAGATCACTAGATTAGTTAGCAATAACTACAAGCACTACAGTTCTATATACAATTGTATAAGAAGGTCCCTTACTTTCTTATGGAGAAAGTTAAAGAATAGATTGAAACTAACCTCTCTATTGCCATTACTGAATATATTAGTTGTTTATTCAGTTATGCGATTTCTATTACTTTGAGTCTATGAAAGACACAATCCTAAGTAACAAATGAGTTGTACGTCTTCCCTTTGTCTATAACAACAACTAGATCACTAGATTAGTTAGAAATAACTACAGGTACTAGAGTTCTATACACAATCGAATAAGAAACTCTCTTACTTCCTTATGGAGAAAGATAAAGAATCGATTGAAACTAACCTTTCTATTGCCACTACTAACTAGATTAGTTCTTTATTGATTCATTTATCTACTTTCAATTGCTTTGAGTAGATGAAAGACACAATCCCAAGTAACGAATGAGTTGTATGTCTTCCGTTTGCCAAGAAGAACAACTAGATCACTAGATTCGTTAGAAAGAACTACAAGCACTAGAGTTCTATACACAATTGTATAAGAAGGTCCCTTACTTCCTTATAGAGAAAGTTCAAGAATCTATTGAAACTAAACTCTCTATTGCCCTTACTAACTATATTAGTTCTTTATTCAGTCATGCGAGTTCTATTACTTTGAGTCTATGAAAGACACAATCCTAAGTAACAAATGAGTTGTACGTCTTCCCTTTATCTATAACAACAACTAGATCACTAGATTAGTTAGAAATAACTACAGGTACTCGAGTTCTATACACAATCGAATAGGAAGCTCTCTTACTTCCTTATGGAGAAAGATAAAGAATCGATTGAAACTAACCTTTCTATTGCCGCTACTAACTAGATTAGTTCTTTATTGATTCATTTATCTACTTTCCATTGCTCTGAGTAGATGAAAGACACAATCCCAAGTAACGAATGAGTTGTATGTCTTCCGTTTGCCAAGAACAACAACTAGATCACTAGATTCGTTAGAAAGAACTACAAGCACTAGAGTTCTATACACAGTCGAATAAGAAGCTCCGTTACTTCCTTATGGAGAAAGTTAAAGAATCGATTGAAACTAACCTTTCAATTGCCCTTACTAACTAGATTAGTTGTTTATTGATTCAGTCATGCGATTTCTATTGCTTAGTGTCTATGAAAGTTACAATCCCAAGTAATGAATGAGTTGTTCGTCTTCCCTTTGTCCAGAACAACAACTAGATCACTAGATTAGTTAGAACTAACTACAGGTACTAGAGTTCTATACAAAATTGAATAAGAAGCTCCGTTACTTCATTATGAAGAAAGGTAAAGAATCGATTGAAGCTAACCTTTCTATTGCCCTTACTAGTTATATTAGTTGTTTAATGATTCAATCATGCGATTTCTATTTCTTTGAGTCTATGAAAGATACAATTCTAAGTAACAAATGAGTTGTACGTCCTCCCTTTGTCTAGAACAACAACTATATCACTAGATTAGTTATAAATAACATCAAGTACTAGAGTTCTATACACAATCGAATAAGAAGCTCTCTTACTTCCTTATGGAGAAAGTTAAAGAATCGATTGAAATTAACCTTTCTATTGCCGCTACTAACTAGATTAGTTCTTTATTGATTCATTTATCCACTTTCTATTGCTTTAAGTAGATGAAAGACACAATCCGAAGTAACGAATGAGTTGTACGTCTTCCGTTTGTCTAGAACAACAACTAGATCACTAGATTAGTTAGAAATAACTACAAGCACTAGAGTTCTATACACAATAGAATAAGAAGCTCTCTTACTTCCTTATGGAGAAAGTTCAAGAATCGATTGAAACTAACCTTTATATTGCCGCTACTAACTAGATTAGTTCTTTATTGATTCATTTATCCGCTTTCTATTGCTTTGAGTAGATGAAAGACACAATCCCAAGTGACGAATGAGTTGTATATCTTCTGTTTGTCTAGAACAACAACTAGATCACTAGATTAGTTAGCAATAACAACAAGCACTACAGTTCTATATACAATTGTATAAGAAGGTCCCTTACTTTCTTATGGAGAGAGTTAAAGAATCGATTGAAACTAACCTCTCTATTGCCATTACTAAATATATTAGTTGTTTATTCAGTTATGCGATTTCTATTACTTTGAGTCTATGAAAGACACAATCCTAAGTAACAAATGAGTTGTACGTCTTCCCTTTGTCTATAACAACAACTAGATCACTAGATTAGTTAGAAATAACTACAGGTACTAGAGTTCTATACACAATCGAATAAGAAACTCTCTTACTTCCATATGGAGAAAGATAAAGAATCGATTGAAACTAACCTTTCTATTGCCACTACTAACTAGATTAGTTCTTTATTGATTCATTTATCTACTTTCAATTGCTTTGAGTAGATGAAAGACACAATCCCAAGTAACGAATGAGTTGTACGTCTTCCCTTTGTCTATAACAACAACTAGATCACTAGATTAGTTAGAAATAACTACAGGTACTCGAGTTCTATACACAATCGAATAGGAAGCTCTCTTACTTCCTTATGGAGAAAGATAAAGAATCGATTGAAACTAACCTTTCTATTGCTGCTACTAACTAGATTAGTTCTTTATTGATTCATTTATCTACTTTCTATTGCTTTGAGTAGATGAATGACATAATCCCAAGTAACGAATGAGTTGTCTGTCTTCCTTTTGTTTACAACAACAACCAGATCACTAGATTAGTTAGAAGTAACAACATTACTAGAGTTCTATACACAGTCGAATAAGAAGCTCTGTTACTTCCTTATGGAGAAAGTTAAAGAATGGATTGAAACTAACCTTTCAATTGCCCTTACTAACTAGATTAGTTGTTTATTGATTCAGTCATGCGATTTCTATTGCTTAGTGTCTATGAAAGTTACAATCCCAAGTAATGAATGAGTTGTTCGTCTTCCCTTTGTCTAGAACAACAACTAGATCACTAGATTAGTTAGAACTAACTACAAGTACTAGAATTCTATACACAATCGAATAAGAAGCTCCGTTACTTCCTTATGAAGAAAGGTAAAGAATCGATTGAAGCTAACCTTGCTATTGCCCTTACTAGTTATATTAGTTGTTTATTGATTCAATCATGCAATTTCTATTTCTTTGTGTCTATGAAAGATACAATCCTAAGTAACGAATGAGTTGTACGTCTTCCCTTTGTCTAGAACAACAACTATATCACTAGATTAGTTATAAATAACTACAAGTACTAGAGTTCTATACACAATCGAATAAGAAGCTCTCTTACTTCCTTATGGAGAAAGTTAAAGAATCGATTGAAATTAACCTTTCTATTGCCGCTACTAACTAGATTAGTTCTTTATTGATTCATTTATCCACTTTCTATTGCTTTGAGTAGATGAAAGACACAATCCCAAGTAACGAATGAGTTGTACGTCTTCCGTTTGTCTAGAACAACAACTAGATCACTAGATTAGTTAGAACTAACTACAAGCACTAGAGTTCTATACACAATAGAATAAGAAGCTCTCTTACTTCCTTATGGAGAAAGTTCAAGAATCGATTGAAACTAACCTTTCAATTGCCCTTACTAACTAGATTAGTTTTTTATTGATTCAGTCATGCGATTTCTATTGCTTAGTGTCTATGAAAGTTACAATCCCAAGTAATGAATGAGTTGTTCGTCTTCCCTTTGTCCAGAACAACAACTAGATCACTAGATTAGTTAGAACTAACTACAGGTACTAGAGTTCTATACACAATTGAATAAGAAGCTCCGTTACTTCATTATGAAGAAAGGTAAAGAATCGATTGAAGCTAACCTTTCTATTGCCCTTACTAGTTATATTAGTTGTTTAATGATTCAATCATGCGATTTCTATTTCTTTGAGTCTATGAAAGATACAATTCTAAGTAACGAATGAGTTGTACGTCCTCCCTTTGTCTAGAACAACAACTATATCACTAGATTAGTTATAAATAACTTCAAGTACTAGAGTTCTATACACAATCGAATAAGAAGCTCTCTTACTTCCTTATGGAGAAAGTTAAAGAATCGATTGAAATGAACCTTTCTATTGCCGCTACTAACTAGATTAGTTCTTTATTGATTCATTTATCCACTTTCTATTGCTTTAAGTAGATGAAAGACACAATCCGAAGTAACGAATGAGTTGTACGTCTTCCGTTTGTCTAGAACAACAACTAGATCACTAGATTAGTTAGAAATAACTACAAGCACTAGAGTTCTATACACAATAGAATAAGAAGCTCTCTTACTTCCTTATGGAGAAAGTTCAAGAATCGATTGAAACTAACCTTTATATTGCCGCTACTAACTAGATTAGTTCTTTATTGATTCATTTATCCGCTTTCTATTGCTTTGAGTAGATGAAAGACACAATCCCAAGTGACGAATGAGTTGTATATCTTCTGTTTGCCTAGAACAACAACTAGATCACTAGATTAGTTAGCAATAACAACAAGCACTACAGTTCTATATACAATTGTATAAGAAGGTCCCTTAATTTCTTATGGAGAGAGTTAAAGAATCGATTGAAACTAACCTCTCTATTGCCATTACTAAATATATTAGTTGTTTATTCAGTTATGCGATTTCTATTACTTTGAGTCTATGAAAGACACAATCCTAAGTAACAAATGAGTTGTACGTCTTCCCTTTGTCTATAACAACAACTAGATCACTAGATTAGTTAGAAATAACTACAGGTACTAGAGTTCTATACACAATCGAATAAGAAACTCTCTTACTTCCATATGGAGAAAGATAAAGAATCGATTGAAACTAACCTTTCTATTGCCACTACTAACTAGATTAGTTCTTTATTGATTCATTTATCTACTTTCAATTGCTTTGAGTAGATGAAAGACACAATCCCAAGTAACGAATGAGTTGTACGTCTTCCCTTTGTCTATAACAACAACTAGATCACTAGATTAGTTAGAAATAACTACAGGTACTCGAGTTCTATACACAATCGAATAGGAAGCTCTCTTACTTCCTTATGGAGAAAGATAAAGAATCGATTGAAACTAACCTTTCTATTGCTGCTACTAACTAGATTAGTTCTTTATTGATTCATTTATCTACTTTCTATTGCTTGGAGTAGATGAATGACATAATCCCATGTAACGAATGAGTTGTCTGTCTTCCGTATGTTTACAACAACAACCAGATCACTAGATTAGTTAGAAGTAACAACATTACTAGAGTTCTATACACAGTCGAATAAGAAGCTCCGTTACTTCCTTATGGAGAAAGTTAAAGAATTGATTGAAACTAACCTTTCAATTGCCCTTACTAACTAGATTAGTTGTTTATTGATTCAGTCATGCGATTTCTATTGCTTAGTGTCTATGAAAGTTACAATCCCAAGTAATGAATGAGTTGTTCGTCTTCCCTTTGTCTAGAACAACAACTAGATCACTAGATTAGTTAGAACTAACTACAAGTACTAGAATTCTATACACAATCGAATAAGAAGCTCCGTTACTTCCTTATGAAGAAAGGTAAAGAATCGATTGAAGCTAACCTTGCTATTGCCCTTACTAGTTATATTAGTTGTTTATTGATTCAATCATGCGATTTCTATTTCTTTGTGTCTATGAAAGATACAATCCTAAGTAACGAAAGAGTTGTACGTCTTCCCTTTGTCTAGAACAACAACTATATCACTAGATTAGTTATAAATAACTACAAGTACTAGAGTTCTATACACAATCGAATAAGAAGCTCTCTTACTTCCTTATGGAGAAACTTAAAGAATCGATTGAAATTAACCTTTCTATTGCCGCTACTAACTAGATTAGTTCATTATTGATTCATTTATCCACTTTCTATTGCTTTGAGTAGATGAAAGACACAATCCCAAGTAACGAATGAGTTGTACGTCTTCCGTTTGTCTAGAACAACAACTAGATCACTAGATTAGTTAGAACTAACTACAAGCACTAGAGTTCTATACACAATAGAATAAGAAGCTCTCTTACTTCCTTATGGAGAAAGTTCAAGAATCGATTGAAACTAACCTTTATATTGCCGCTACTAACTAGATTAGTTCTTTATTGATTCATTTATCCGCTTTCTATTGCTTTGAGTAGATGAAATACACAATCCCAAGTAACGAATGAGTTGTATATCTTCTGTTTGTCTAGAACAACAACTAGATCAGTAGATTAGTTAGCAATAACTACAAGCACTACAGTTCTATATACAATTGTATAAGAAGGTCCCTTACTTCCTTATGGAGAAAGTTAAAGAATCTATTGAAACTAACCTCTCTATTGCCCTTACTAACTATATTAGTTGTTTATTCAGTCATGCGATTTCTATTACTTTGAGTCTATGAAACACACAATCCTAAGTAACAAATGAGTTGTACGTCTTCCCTTTGTCTATAACAACAACTAGATCACTAGATTAGTTAGAAATAACTACAGGTACTCGAGTTCTATACACAATCGAATAGGAAGCTCTCTTACTTCCTTATGGAGAAAGATAAAGAATCGATTGAAACTAACCTTTCTATTGCTGCTACTAACTAGATTAGTTCTTTATTGATTCATTTATCTACTTTCTATTGCTTTGAGTAGATGAATGACATAATCCCAAGAAACGAATGAGTTGTATGTCTTCCGTTTGTCCACAACAACAACTAGATCACTAGATTAGTTAGAAGTAACAACATTACTAGAGTTCTATACACAGTCGAATAAGTAGCTCCGTTACTTCCTTATGGAGAAAGTTAAATAATCGATTGAAACTAACCTTTCAATAAGGAAGTACGGGAGCTTGTTATTCGATTGTGTATAGAACTCTAGTACTTGTAGTTTGTTCTAACTAATCTAGTGATCTAATTGTTGTTCTAGACAAAGGAAAGACATACAACTCATTCGTTACTTCGGATTCTATCTTTATCTACACAAATCAATAGAAATTGGATGAATGAATCAATAAACAACTAATCTAGTTAGTAAGGGCAATAGAAATGTTAGTTTCAATGCATTCTTTAACTTTCTGTTGAAGGAGGGAAAGGAGCTTCTTATTCGATTGTGTATAAAACTCTAGTAGTTGTAGTTAGTTCTAACTAATCTAGTGATCTAATTGTTTCTCTAGACAAACGAAAGTGATACAACTCATTCGTTACTTGGGATTGTATCTTTCATCTACTCAATCAATTGAAATTGGATGAATGAATCAATAAGGAACTATTCTAGTTAGTAAGGGCAGTAAAATGGTTAGTTTCAATGGATTCTTTAACTTTCCCTATAAGGGAGTAAGGGCGCTTGTTATTCGATTGTGTGTAGAACTCTAGTACTTGTAGTTAGTTCTAACTAATCTAGTGATATAATTGTTGTTCTAGACAAATGAAATACATACAACTCATTTGTTACTTGGGATTATATCTTTCATCTACTCAAAGCAATATAGAGTGGATGAATGATTCAATAAACAACTAATCTCGATAGTATCTGCAATGGAAAGGTTAGTTTCAATCGATTCTTTATGTTTCTCCATAAGGAAGTATGGGAGCTTCTTATTCGATTGTGTATAGAACTCTGGTACTTGTAGTTAGTTCTAACTAATCTAGTGATCTAATTGTTGTTCTAGACAAACAAAAGACATAAAACTCATTCGTTACTTGGGATTGTATCTTTCATCTAATCAAAGCAATAGAAAGTGGATAATTGAATCTATAAACAACTAATCTAGCTAGTAGCGGCAATAGAAAGGTTAGTTTCAATGAATTCTTTAACTTTCCCTATAAGGAAGTAAGTGCGCTTCCTATTCGATTGTGTATACAACTCTAGTACTTGAAGTTAGTTCTAAGTAATCTAGTGATCTAGTTGTTGTTCTAGACAAACGAAAGACATACAACTCATTCGTTACTTCGAATTCTATCTTTATCTACACAATTCAATAGAAATTGGATGAATGATTCAATAAACAACTAATCTAGTTAGTAAGGGCAATAGAAATGTTAGTTTCAATGGATTCTTTAACTTTCTGTTGAAGGAGGCAAAGAAGCTTCTTATTCGATTGTGTATAAAACTCTAGTAGTTGTAGTTAGTTCTAACTAATCTAGTGATCTAATTGTTTGTCTAGACAAACGAAACTTATATAACTCATTCGTTACTTGGGATTGTATCTTTCATCTACTCAATCAATTGAAACTGGATGAATGAATTAATAAGGAACTAATCTAGTTAGTAAGGGCAGTAAAATGGTTAGTTTCAATGGATTCAATAACTTTCCCTATAAGGGAGTAAGGGCGCTTGTTATTCGATTGTGTATAGAACTCTAGTACTTGTAGTTAGTTCTAACTAATCTAGTGATCTAATTGTTGTTCTAGACAAATGAAAGACATAAAACTCATTCGTTACTTGGGATTATATATTTCATCTACTCAAAGAAATATAAAGTGGATGAATGATTCAATAAAAAAATAATCTAGATAGTATCGGCAATGGAAATGTTAGTTTCAATCGATTCTTTAACTTTCTCCATAAGGAAGTATGAGAGCTTCTTATTCGATTGTGTATAGAACTCTAGTACTTGTAGTTAGTTCTAAATATTCTAGTGATCTAATTGTTCTTCTAGACAAACGGAAGACATACAACTCATTCATTATGTGGGATTGTATCTTTCATCTACTCAAAGAATAGAAAGTGGATGAATGAATCAATAAACAACTAATCTAGTTAATAGTGGCAATAGAAAGGTTAGTCTTGATCAATTCTTTCACTTTCTCCATAAGGAAGTATGGGTGCTTCTTATTCGATTGTATATAGAACTCCAGTACTTGTAGTTAGTTCTAACTAATCTTGAGATCCAGTTGTTTTTCTAGACAAACGAAAGACATAAAACTCATTCGTTACTTCGGATTGTATCTTTCATCTAATCAAAGCAATAGAAAGTGGATGACTTGATCTATAAAAAACTAATCTAGTTAGTAGTGGCAATAGAAAGGTTAGTCTTAATCGATTCTTTAAGTTTCTCCATCAGGAAGTAAGGGAGCTTCGTATTCGATTGTATATAGAACTCTAGTACTTGTAGTTAGTTCTAACTAATCTAGTGATCTAGTTGTTCTTCTAGACAAAGGGAAGACGTACAACTCATTCATTATTAGGGATTGTATCTTTCATCTACTCAAGGCAATAGAAAGTGGATGAATGAATCAATAAAGAACTAATCTAGTTAGTAGTGGCAATAGTAAGGTTAGTCTTAATCGATTCTTTAAGTTTCTCCATAAGGAAGTAAGGGAGCTTCTTATTCGATTGTATATAGAACTCTAGTACTTGTAGTTAGTTCTAACTAATCTAGTGATCTACTTGTTGTTCTAGACAAACGAAAGACATACAACTCATTTGTTACTTGGGATTGTATCTTTTATCTACTAAAATCAATTGAAATTGGATGAATGAATCAGTAAAGAACTAATGTAGTTAGTAGTGGCAATAGAATGGTTAGTCTTAATCGATTCTTTAACTTTCTCCATTAGGAAGTATGTGAGCTTCTTATTTGATTGTATATGGAACTTTAGTACTTGTAGTAAGTTCTAACTAATCTAGTGATCTAGTTGTTGTTCTAGACAAATGAAACACATACAACTCATTCGTTACTTGGGATTGTAGCTTTCATCTACTCAAATCAATTGAAATTGGATGAATGAATCAATAAAGAACTAATCTAGTTTGTATGGGCAGTAAAATGGTCAGTTTCAATGAATTCTTTAACTTTCCCTATAAGGGAGTAAGGGCGCTTGATATTTGATTGTGTATAGAACTCTAGCACTTGTAGTTAGTTCAAACTAATCTAGTGATCTAATTGTTGTTCTAGACAAACGAAAGACATACAACTCATTCGTTCCATGGGATTGTATCTTTCATCTACTCAAAGCAATAGAAAGTGGATGAATGAATTAATAAAGAACTAATCTAGTTAGTAGTGGCAATAGAAAGGTTAGTCGTAATCGATTCTTTAACTTTCTCCATAAGGAAGTATGGGAGGTTCTTATTCGATTGTATATAGAAATCTAGTACTTGTAGTTAGTTCTAACTAATCTAGTGATCTAGTTGTTGTTCTAGACAAACGAAAGACATACAACTCATTCGTTATTTGGTATTGTAGCTTTCATCTGCTCAAATCAATTGAAATTGTATGAATGACTCAATAAAGAACTAATCTAGTTTGTATGGGCAGTAAAATGGTCAGTTTCAATGAATTCTTTAACTTTCCCTATAAGGGAGTAAGGGCGCTTGATATTTGATTGTGTATAGAACTCTAGTACTTGTAGTTAGTTCTAACTAATCTGGTGATCAATTGTTGTTCTAGACAAACGAAAGACATACAACTCATTCGTTCCATGGGATTGTATCTTTCATCTACTCAAAGCAATAGAAAGTGGATGAATGAATTAATAAAGAACTAATCTAGTTAGTAGTGGCATTAGAAAGGTTAGTCTTAATCGATTCTTTAACTTTCTCCATAAGGAAGTATGGGAGATTCTTATTCGATTGTCTATAGAAAAACTCTAGTACTTGTAGTTAGTTGTAACTAATCTAGTGATGTAGTTGTTGTTATAGACAAACGAAAGACATACAACTCATTCGTTACTTGGGATTGTAGCTTTCATCTACTCAAATCAATTGAAATTGGATGAATGACTCAATAAAGAACTAATCTAGTTTGTAAGGGCAGTAAAATGGTTAGTTTCAATGGATTCTTTAACTTTCCCTATAAGGAAGTAAGGGCGCTTGTTATTCGATTGTGTATAGAACTCTAGTACTTGTAGTTAGTTCTAACTAATCTACTGATCTAATTGTTGTTCTAGACAAACAAAAGACATAAAACTCATTCGTTACTTGGGATTGTATCTTTCATCTAATCAAAGCAATAGAAAGTGGATAATTGAATCTATAAACAACTAATCTAGCTAGTAGCGGCAATAGAAAGGTTAGTTTCAATGAATTCTTTAACTTTCCCTATAAGGAAGTAAGTGCGCTTCCTATTCGATTGTGTATACAACTCTAGTACTTGAAGTTAGTTCTAAGTAATCTAGTGATCTAGTTGTTGTTCTAGACAAACGAAAGACATACAACTCATTCGTTACTTCGAATTCTATCTTTATCTACACAATTCAATAGAAATTGGATGAATGAATCAATAAACAACTAATCTAGTTAGTAAGGGCAATAGAAATGTTAGTTTCAATGGATTCTTTAACTTTCTGTTTAAGGAAGTAAAGGAGCTTCTTATTCGATTGTGTATAAAACTCTAGTACTTGTAGTTAGTTCTAACTAATCTAGTGGTCTAATTGTTTTTCTAGACAAACGGAAGTTATACGACTCATTCGTTACTTGGGATTGTATCTTTCATCTACTCAATCAATTGAAATTGGATGAATGAATCAATAAGGAACTAATCTAGTTAGTAAGGGCAGTAAAATGGTTAGTTTCAATGGATTCTTTAACTTTCCCTATAAGGGAGTAAGGGCGCTTGTTATTCGATTGTGTATAGAACTCTAGTACTTGTAGTTAGTTCTAACTAATCTAGTGATCTAATTGTTGTTCTAGACAAACGAAATACATACAACTCATTTGTTACTTGGGATTATATCTTTCATCTACTCAAAGCACTAAAAAGTGGATGAATGATTCAATAAACAACTAATCTAGATAGTATCGGTAATGGAAAGGTTAGTTTCAATCGATTCTTTACCTTTCTCCATAAGGAAGTAAGGGAGCTTCTTATTCGATTGTCTATAGAACTCTAGTACTTGTCGTTAGTTGTAACTAAGCTAGTGATCTAGTTGTTGTTATAGACAAACGGAAGACATACAATTCATTCGTTACTTTGGATTGTATCTTTCATCTACTCAAATGAATTGATATTGGATGAATGAATCAATAAAGAACTAATCTAGTTTGTAACGGCATTAAAATGGTTAGTTTCAATGGATTCTTTAAATTTCCCTATAAGGAAGTAAGGGCGCTTGTTATTCGATTGTGTATAGAACTCTAGTACTTGTAGTTAGTTGTAACTAATCTAGTGATCTAGTTGTTGTTCTAGACGAACGAAAGACATAAAACTCATTCGTTACTTGGGATTGTATCTTTCATCAAATCAAAGTAATAGAAAGTGGATGACTGAATCTATAAACAACAAATCTAGCTAGTAGCGGCAATAGAAAGGTTAGTTTCAATGAATTCTTTAACTTTCCCTATATGGAAGTAAGGGAGCTTCCTATTCGATTGTGTATACAACTCTAGTACTTGAAGTTAGTTCTAACTAATCTAGTGATCTAGTTGTTGTTCTAGACAAACGAAAGACATACAACTCATTCGTTACTTGGAATCGTATCTTTCATCAACTCAAATCAATTGAAATTTGATGAAAGAATCAATAAAGAACTAATCTAGTTAGTCAGGGCAGTAAAATGGTTAGTTTCAATGGAATATTTAACTTTCTCTATAAGGAAGTAAGGGAGCTTGTTATTCGATTGTGTATAGAACTCTAGTACTTGTAGTTAGTTCTAACTAATCTAGTGATCTAATTGTTGTTCTAGACAAACGAAAGACATACAACTCATTCGTTACTTCGGATTCTATCTTTGTCTACACAAAGGAATAGATATAGGATGAATGAATCAATAAACAACTAATCTAGTTAGTATGGGCCATAGAAATGTTAGTTTCAACAGATTCTTTAACTTTCTGTTTAAGGAGGTAAGGGAGCTTCTTATTCGATTGTGTATAAAACTCTAGTAGTTGTAGTTAGTTCTAACTAATCTAGTTATCTAATTGTTTCTCTAGACAAACGAAAGTTATACAACTCATTCGTTACTTGGGATTGTATCTTTCATCTACTCAATCAAATGAAATTGGATGAATGAATCAATAAGGAACTAATCTAGTTAGTAAGGTCAGTAAAATGGTTAGTTTCAATGGATTCTTTAACTTTCCCTATAAGGGAGTAAGGGCGCTTGTTATTCGATTGTGTATAGAACTCTAGTACTTGTAGTTAGTTCTAACTAATCTAGTGATCTAATTGTTGTTCTAGACAAACGAAATACATACAACTCATTTGTTACTTGGGATTATATCTTTCATCTACTCAAAGCACTAAAAAGTGGATGAATGATTCAATAAACAACTAATCTAGATAGTATCGGTAATGGAAAGGTTAGTTTCAATCGATTCTTTACCTTTCTCCATAAGGAAGTAAGGGAGCTTCTTATTCGATTGTCTATAGAACTCTAGTACTTGTCGTTAGTTGTAACTAATCTAGTGATCTAGTTGTTGTTATAGACAAACGGAAGACATACAATTCATTCGTTACTTTGGATTGTATCTTTCATCTACTCAAATGAATTGATATTGGATGAATGAATCAATAAAGAACTAATCTAGCTAGTAGCGGCAATAGAAAGGTTAGTTTCAATGAATTCTTTAACTTTCCCTATATGGAAGTAAGGGAGCTTCCTATTCGATTGTGTATACAACTCTAGTACTTGAAGTTAGTTCTAACTAATCTAGTGATCTAGTTGTTGTTCTAGACAAACGAAAGACATACAACTCATTCGTTACATGGGATTGTATCTTTCGTCTAATCAAAGCAATAGAAAGTGGATGACTTAATCTATAAACAACTAATCTAGATAGTAACGGAAATATAAAGGTTAGTTTCAGTGAATTCTTTAACTTTCCCTATAAGGAAGTAAGGGAGCTTCCTATTCGTTTGTGTATACAACTCTAGTACTTGAATTTAGTTCTTACTAATCTAGTGATCTAGTTGTTGTTCTAGACAAACGAAAGACATACAACTCATTCGTTACTTGGGATTGTATCTTTCATCTACTCAAATGAATTGAAATTGGATAAATGAATCAATTAAGAACTAATCTAGTTTGTAAGGGCATTAAAATGGTTAGTTTCAATGGATTCTTTACCTTTCCCTATAAGGAAGTAAGGGCGCTTGTTATTGGATTGTGTATAGAACTCTAGTACTTGTAGTTAGTTGTAACTAATCTAGTGATCTAGTTGTTGTTCTAGACAAACGAAAGACATAAAACTCATTCGTTACTTGGGATTGTATCTTTCATCTAATCAAAGTAATAGAAAGTGGATGACTGAATCTATAAACAACTAATCTAGCTAGTAGCGACAATGGAAAGGTTAGTTTCAATGAATTCTTTAACTTTCCCTTTAAGGAAGTAAGGGAGCTTCCTATTCGATTGTGTATACAACTCTAGTACTTGAAGTTAGTTCTAACTAATCTAGTGATCTAGTTGTTGTTCTAGACAAACGAAAGACATACAACTCATTCGTTACTTGGGATCGTATCTTTCATCTACTCAAATCAATTGAAATTGGATGGAAGAATCAATAAAGAACTAATCTAGTTAGTCAGGGCAGTAAAATGGTTAGCTTCAATGGATTCTTTAACTTTCTCTATAAGGAAGTAAGGGAGCTTGTTATTCGATTGTGTATAGAACTCTAGTACTTGTAGTTAGTTCAAACTAATCAAGTGATTTAATTGTTGTTCTAGACTAACGAAGACATACAACTCATTCGTTACTTCGGATTCTATCTTTGTCTACACAAAGGAATAGATATAGGATGAATGAATCAATAAACAACTAATCTAGTTAGTATGGGCAATAGAAATGTTAGGTTCAACAGATTCTTTAACTTTCTGTTTAAGGAGGTAAGGGAGCTTCTTATTCGATTGTGTATAAAACTCTAGTACTTGTAGTTAGTTCTAACTAATCTAGCGATCTAGTGTGTACTAGACAAACAAAGACATACAATTCATTCGTTACTAGGGATTGTATCTTTCATCTAATCAAAGCAATAGAAAGCGGATAAATGAATCAATAAAGAACTAATCTAGTTAGTAGTGGCAATAGAAAGGTTACCCTTAATCGATTCTTTAACTTTCTCCATAAGGAAGTAAGGGAGCTTCTTATTCGATTGTCTATAGACTCTAGTACTGTAGTTAGTTGTAACTAATCTAGTGATCTAGTGTTGTTATCGACAAACGAAAGACATAAACTCATTCGTTACTGGGATGTATCTTTGTCGCTATCACAGCATAGAAAGTGGATGACTTATCTATAAACAAACTAATCTAGATTAGTAACGTGAAATATAAAGGTTAGGGTCAGTGAATTCTGTAACTTCCCCTATAAGGAAGTAAGGGAGCTTCCTATTCGTTTGTGTATACAACTTCGGACTTGAAATTGGTTCTTACTAATCTAGTGATCTAGTTGTTGTTCTAGACAAATGAAAGACATACAACTCATTCGTTACTGGGATTGTATCTTTCATTACTCAAATGCATTGAAATTGGCTGAATGAATCAATAAGAACTAACTAGTGTTGTAAAGGCATTAAAACTGGTTAGTTTCAATTGGATTCTTACCTTTCCCTATCGGAAGTAGGGGCGCTTGTTATTGGATTGTGTATAGAACTCTAGT